>JAVCKT010020500.1:0-42706 GCA_032273925.1 Rhynchotus rufescens | reverse complement strand
ATTTAATTTTTATTTTTTTTTTTTTTATTTTTTTTTTCTTTTTTTTTTTTTTCACTTTACCTGATAACTCTTACCAGTTCTGCTAATTGAGTTATTTCTACTGGAGTGCCCTGCACCTGGATTCCCTCGTCCCTCGTGGAAAGGAAAGGGTGACTTTCCCATCCATACGGCTGTGAAATCCCAGAAGTTGGGCTGGATAAGCTGTGGAGAGAGGCAGGTGCTCTCTCTCCAGAGATGACCAAAGCCACAAAGGAAACATTTTGTTTTGAACCATCAACATGAAGTGCTCTGCGATTTCTGAACAGAGCAACTTCATTAATGGATATTGAAAGCAATTTGTTCCAGTCTTCTCATATACACAACTCATTATTTGCATCCAGTGACAGAGAGGAATGAAGACATAAAGCCCTTCCCTTACTTCAGCCTCTTTTAGCAATAACACCTCAGAAGTCAGATATTCTTGCTTCCTATAAATATTTTCTTCAGCTATTATGGTTACTGCTGCAATTCAACATTACACTCATTAAAAGGAATCTGGGAACACATTCTGGTGCAGACTCCCGAGTTGCACATGGAGGCTGCGCGCAGTACTGCAGCGTGTATTAGTAAGTGCATGTGAGGATAACATTTTCAACAAGTCAATCTTATTTGAAAGGAGGTTTTCAGTCTAGAAGAGTAGCTCAGAAAAGGCAAATCTTGTTTATGAACTATAGCTTCAAACTCATTCACCTGAAAACGCTGCAAATACATTTAATCCTCAAGCGATGGTTGTGTTTTTTGGTTAAATTTTCATTTCAATTTTCAGGAACCAACCATTAAAAAACCCACAGCGTTGAGAAAACAGCAAGGTTTCTGTTAAATCTCAGGAGATGAGCATCAGGAGCAGGAACTAACTACTCAAAGAGCAAACGCAGTATTTCATACAGCAGGGGGGCCTGTACACTCAACTTTTCACTTTCCATCACCCAACAGTGCATCACAACACAGATGAAGACTAAAATGTATTACACAGAGGTGTAAATGACTTGATTTTACCACTGGCATTTCTTTTTTATTTTTTTTCCAGCATAAAAGACAGTCAGGCACCACTGTCAGTGCAGTACAGATTATATAACAGTGATTCAGATTCTGATGAGTCAAATTCTAAATTAATCAGACACGAACAGGTTCCCCTCTTCCAGATACCATGTTTTGTGTGTGAGATGTAATGTTGGACTACATTTTTCTTTTTAATAAATTAGAGAATAGAAATATTTCCAGCATTACTGTTAAAATAGAACTCACAAAGACCAACTTGAGGATAAAGGAGCGCTTCGTAGCACGTTTAAATAATTTACACAAGCTCAAAGACATGACAGAGCACGCGGCAGCAAGTGGCTCTGCTCTCAGTCACACTCTCTGCATTGCTGTACCTCACGCAGGACAAGATTTCCCCACTTTCTTGCTGGGGAAAGGATCCTTCAAGGAAATTTTCTATAAGGAATAGTATTAATGTTTGCTATATCAGGAGTCTGCATCAATGGAATCATAAACTGTTGCCACTGGACAAAGTACATTTTCTCATGTATAGATATATATGCACATATGCACTATGTATTTCTTTTTGTGACAGAAAGAAAGCCACAAAAGTGAGGAAATTAAATCCTTCCACCTCTGTTTCTATGGTAATCACCGAAGAGGCCATTTGGGCTTGGTACGTATCTGAGATGCGCAGATGATGCATCACACTCTTACACACGAATGGCACTGCTGTCAGCGAGACTTCCAGGCTTTATACTCAATGAGTCAAGTGCTTAATACTATTGTTCTTTGTGGAAAAAACTTCCACAGGACTCTTCACCTGCGTCTGCTTACTCGCTTTTAGAGATTTCACCCAGGCATTAAGCAACGCCCACGCCTACTCGTGTCACCGCAGACTCTGGTAAGTCCAATTAGGATTGCCAGGATTCTGAGCAAACTGAAGAGTAACTTGAGCAGAGACTAAGCAGCAGTAACATTAACGAGACTGTAAGGCTTATTAGCATGTACTAATCCAACCTGCTTCTCAAAGTTTAGCTGTAATACTCTACAGCAACCTAAGTACGCTTGGGTTTGCATCAGGACATCTGAAAAAGCCAACGTGCCTGTGCAGGAAGGCGGCCCCGTGTTTTATTCTATGAATGCCAGTGGTGTTTGGCCTTCTGCACACAATAGGATGCAAATAAATCAGGGTATGATTTTCAGAAACAATAAGCATCCCTGGGGAGCCCTCGCTGCTCAGCAGCAGTGCAAACCATTCCTATCAGTATTATATGTATTGTGTAATAATAGCATATTACTTATATATGGACTCAATATCTCTGTGATGGATAGGCTATTAAAATGCCAATGGATAGGTCAGGAATACATCAATATTTTAGCTGCACTGGCTATCAACCAAAAGCTATGCTGAGTCATCTGTTTTCTCATGCTTGGGAAAGCTTGGAGAATGCTACAAGAAGTGAAAAGTGACTGAAAGGACTTCTGGAAGCAAATTCAAAGCTTGTAGTACACAGTACTTTAAAGCAAACAGTTAAGATTGATTCATGAAAGAAAGCGAATGATGAAAAGAGATCCTGGCAAACTAAAAACAGAGACCACTATCAAAGAAATCAAGATGAATGATGGGCTGCATCTTTGAGCTTGTACGTTCAGCATCAATGTAAATTTATATAACAATATCATGTAAATTGTGGCTTGGCAGGGCAGCGCAGTGACCTGCAAGCTGGTGCCAGCTCTCTGCACACCTCCTTGCTGCCTGCCAGCGGCGAGCTCTGCCTGCCGGCCTTGGGCACCAAGAGAGGCATTAGCAGCACTCAGCAGAGCGTTGTGAGCAATCTCCCAGAGCTCCTGAAGCTTCCAAAAGAAGTCAAAAATAATGGTAGGCTAAGAGAAAATGACCTGCTCAAATGAGCTGAATGGTCATCTTATAAACTGAAAATGAAATCACGGCTGTCATGACAATGCAAGAAAGAATAAAAAATGAGAACAGGAAATAATGCACTACTGAGGAAAGCTATAGCTAGGCAGAGCCATATCCCAGCACAAGAGACACTTGCTTGAGATCTTGGCATTATTTAATGGACACCACACTGCTAACAGACTGCAGATGCACTCCGCAAGAGCAAGTGCAAGCCACGCCGTCACGCATCTGCTATAATGCTAAGACCTTTTGAATGATATTTGTAGTGATATTTGAACAGGTAAACATGCCCTTAAGTCTACAGGCTGGAAAAGCTAACAGGGAGTTATGAAATGGAAAGGCAAAGATGGTCACGGCACAACCAAGCTCCAAGTACTGTGGATGCTAAGGGGAGCTAAAAGAAAAACTACCCTCCTTGCTTGGAAAAAAGTATTTCTGCATGTGTTTAACCTTATCAGCATGAAAAACTGCACTGCTATGGAACTGGGGCTTCCATGTCCGTAGCGCTGGGACTCAAGGGAGCACGTTTATGGCTTACCATGCATACTAATATACTGAGCCCTAAAAGAAAGAATCGAGAACTCCCTCTCTCCTAAAGCTTTTGTGCTGTTACTATAGGCCAAACAGTAAAACTTGCACTTCCTTATACCAAGAAAGTGACATTATTTTATGCCTTGGAACTAATAAAAGTATTTTATTTCATATACTAAAGTTATACATTTTTTCTACCATGTATTTTTATACAGTAAAAATGTCAGGGTTTCAGCATCTAAAAGTATTGTATAATCAATCAGCCAGAAACTGCACAGAATTATCCTGGAGACTAACCCCTGAAATTAGAGCTTGCTTGGAATAATAATTGTACAACATTATTAAGACTTCATTCTTTGGTTGTGATTCTCCCTAATGAACTCGAAGCACAAAACCCCTCCCGAGCGCTGAGATAGATGCTTGATTTACACACCATTGGGATAAATAAGACCCTTCCCAGGTCTGGAATATACAGCGGCACTAAAGCGGGTACTAGGGAGCGATCTCTGGAGGCCGCGTGTCACTGGCTGGGGGTGATCACGTCGTAACTTCACAAGTTACTGCCTGCCAGCAGGTACCTCACCGAGGCGCACGCTTCTAGCTCCCCACTACTGCAGGCAAAAACATATTAGCTTCCATCTTTATGAACCACATCCAGTTATGTAGCTTGAGAGAGGATAATTTGTTATCCTGCCACGACACGCTCACGGTCTACGGAACCATCTCGCAGCCAGCAGGACTTCACAGACATCATGTCGCTCTCCTGTGTCCTGTTTTTATCCTTCTCTTTACACAAACCCCAAACGTAAGGAACCAGCTTCTGCTTCCACATTAACTTAGCAGTGCTGTACACCAGTGACCGTGGGGGATTCTTTTTTCTGATTTATGCTTACGCGAAATCAGGCCTTTGACTTTCATATATAACGAGAAGTGGTTTCAATATGTAGATATAATTTTCTTTTTTTTAATATAAAATTGATTGTGAAGGAAACTTAATTACATTTAGCCCATCTGTAGCAGTCAGATTAATTAAATATTTCTCTCACCACTTATCTCTAATTGTAATGTCAACAGAGCTGACATAGTCCTAGTGTATGCTATGCTACCATTAAAAAAGAAAATTACTTTTAAAACCTGCAGTGAAATGATGTTAAGTGTCTGCTTTAAATTGACAAATTCAAGGAGATTTAGAGTTAAGACTGCCAACTCTTTCAATAGCGCACTGCTACTGCAGAATATAAAGCATACAAAGCCACAACGCAGGGCAATTTATAGAGAGCCAGTGCTCAGAGTGTATCAGGAAGTGTCTTACATACATTAGAGGCTAAGCAGGGCTTCTGTGGGCAGATTTAAGAGCGCGAGTGACTCGGGCTGGGCCGGCGGGGGGGAGCTGAGGACAGATGGGAACGCACGGGGAGGCGCGATCCCGGGGCGGCCCACGTGGGACACGGATACGGCGCCGGCCGCCGAGCCCAGAGCAGCCGGCTGAGTGGGCAGAGAGATGGTGACCACGGACTTGGAAATGAGGTGGGAAAGGAAGAAGGATGAGGGAGGGATAAGGCAATTTTGAAAGGGATTCAGAAAGGAGGAAGGCTTTGCCAAAGGACAGCATGGCCACAGCGCCTACAGGATACAAAATCAGAAAGTCTCAAAATATATCTGCAAATGAGGAATCATCATTGAGTCAGAGTGTTTCTATTGAGGTCCTGCAGTGACCTCAGCTCTTGGCCCTGAATCAAGCTTATTTTATCAATGACCTAGAAAAAACCCTACATAATCATTATACTAAAGCTTAACACAATGTCGGGGTGTGAGACCTCACTCAAGATACTGAGATGACCTATTGTGTGACACAGTTGGACGGTACTTATCTCAATACCTCCCAAAGCTAAAGATAAGGGAGAAGAACATAATGGTACTTGGGGCAGATATATCCACAGTCTGTAGGAGAGACCCGCTCAGCCTCAAGCACGGCAGAGCAGCAAGCACGCTGTAAGGAATAGCAATAACTAAAAAAGTGAAAAACAATAGTCCTTTTTGACTGCCCAGTAATACTCCTCAATAAAAGAAGAAAAAAAAAGAATTAACTCCTAGAACAATCAGTCAGGGTTGCTGTTGCTTTTCTGTCCCTATGAGTTTTGTAGAGGCAGAAAGAAATAAGATATCTACACAAAGACAAGATATTTTTCCTGAAAGGAGTAAACTAGGAACAGCCTGTGTTTGAATGGGCTGCTAGAAATGAGGCTGCTTAATTAGTGCAAGAACTAATGTTTTCCCCAGTAGTCCCAAATCATATAAAGCCCTGAAATTAATCAAGGCTACCAAGGACTGAGGTAGGGAGCACCTAACTGCAAATGCCTTGGTCTAGTTGTTGGGAAAGAGTAAATGAGTGTTTTTGCAGAGGAGTCTGCTTATGATATTTTCCAAAATCACTTCTGCATGCTTTTGACACTGACTCAAATCCACATAATTCCATGTACTGTGTTGTATCCCCAAAGTACCCCTAAGAAACAAGAATATTGCTAAATGAATGCTTTACGTTTGTAAATGTATTTGCTTGATATTAATGGAAGACTAAACTATGGAGGCATTTTGTCAGACAGAGTACTAGGAGAGAGGGTTTCTAATTTGGTTTCAATTGGCTGCTTTTTTTTTAAAAAAATAGATATTGGAGTTATTTTGAATGTGAGGGAGAATGGAAAAGGGACCACCTAACATTTGTTAGTGATTATTATAATATGCTTTTCTTGGGAAACACTCAGCAGGACAATAGGGATAGCATGAGCCTGTGCATAGATATTGCCTTCAAGAAAGGCTAACACAGGCGTTTGATCCTGCAGCTGCTCATTCACTGCCTGCTTCAGCTCCAGACATGGGTACAACTGCCTTGAGCAAAGAGGCACAACGTTGATATTCTGTGATGAAATAGGAAAAATATCCCCAGACTACATATACAAAAGAAACTCAAGGATGTGCAAATGAAACAAAGAGCTGTGAATTATGTACCATACCTCCGTCATTGTCCAGGTTATCTCCACACACCATTTCCATGACAACGTTACATCCAGCACCACTCCAGCCCACTTGACAAACACAGTGCCAGCCGTTCTGGTCCAGAGTGCATCGCCCATTTCCATAGCAGAGCCCTGGGCAGCCATCTATAACAGAAAACATACAAAAGAAGCCCTTGTGAAGGAGTTTTGCTCTCTGCTATTAAGGTTATAATTATCCTATAGTATTCTGCAAAATAGTATCATATTCTGGCCTTCAAATTATCACAGCGCTCCACTTATATTTTTGGATAAGTATGAGGAAATCCTCATCCTTGTCCCTCCCTTTGCTTGCCCAGGAAATCATGTCCTAGTGACAAATTATAACGTTTTATCATGAGAGATCTGTGGCAGAGGAAAAACTCATCAGAGAGTAAATGAACAATGCGATATTAAACAGCCTGCTGTGTCCATTTCTCTCCTCTGATGGAAAAACATGTTGTATAACACAAGGAAAAGTACATATATATGCAAGGCTTATATCAAATCTACACACCAAAAATACCATTTAAATTACAATTGGCTTTTGTGGGCATGCTCTTCCTATAGGCCACAGGGAAGCTGATCTTTTTACTCTGTCCATAAAGACTCAGTTGAGCAAGGGAAAGCTGATTTGATTCATTCCACAATACAATTCTTTTTTTTTTTTTTTCCACAGAAAGTAAATGATCATTTCCTTTCAATGCCCATTTGTGGCTTCCTTACAGAGCTGTGTTGGATTCAAACAGGACGAACATTTGCTGTTTGGTGACTGTGATTCTAGATCAAACCTGGAACAAGGATCACACCATCCCTGGATTATGTGCTTGCAAATCCTGAATCAACAGTAATTTGGGCCATCTCAGTGCAACACACTGCACTGTGTGCCTGTAAGGGTGACAGAGGGACTGTCTCTTGCATGTGCATGCTCATGTCCATCTGCTTGCAGTCTTCGGTGCCAGAGCTCAGACATTTGTTCAATCCTCACCATGTCACACACAGAGCCAAAGGACTGAGGATAAAGCTGAACAACAAGCTTAACACTGCAAGAGGAATCTCCTCTAAGAGGTTTCTTTCTCTTTGCCAACATGGAATGCTCTCCTTTACTTAACAGTGAGGATCAACACTACTGTATTATCAGTGGGATTTATTTTAATTTTTATTTTTCATGACAAAAGAAAAGGCCTCAGTTTGCAGGTGTCTTTGGCAGCCTCTAGGGATGGATGCTCCAGCAGGGCCCTGAAGAGCTGCCCATATAATCAGAGAGCAGGTGCAACCGGTCTGTCAGGTTGTGACCCAAAGCCCAGTATATGGCACATTTCCTGACAACTTTGCACATCACTGGCCTCCTCCTCAGCCTCTGAGCAGTTCATCCACCCCAGTGGGATACAGGAGTGGAGGCTGGTTTGGCTTTCACCTTAGCAAGAGCTCTGGGGTACAGAGAACCATGCTTCTGCACGGGAATTCTGGACCTTGCTGCTCAGAAATGGCACTGGGCTGGCCAGCACCAGGCACACTGCAGTGGCAATTAGTGGCCACTTTTAGATGACTGGAGGAAAGGGCAGGTTTGAGAGCGGTTCTGGGAAAGGGGACGTTTTTCCACTTCGATTCACAAGACTTATTTCATTATTTGAATCTGATTATTTTGCTGCTCTGTACGATTATTGTTCCTATCTTTCCAGATTATAAATCTAATCAAATGAGTGCCTAACCTTTTTTTTATTATCTAATTCTTAAAATAAAAAATAGAAATAAATGTTGAAGTCTTTGGGGAATTTGGTTAATTTGATATTTCTCCTGGGAGTGCTTCTGAAAGGGGAATGTGCATCATTGCCCTGCACAGCACGGCCAGGACGGAGAGGGAAGGCTGCCAAGCACAGGCAAGGTTGGTGCTCGTGCTCACACTGACATAATGGAGCGGGACCTCAGGCAAGCCCCGGAAAGCTAATGAGCAGCACCAGGCACACACCACCACCACCGTTTTACTCCTGATTTCAAATAATTTGAGCACAACTGCATCACATTGAGACTAGATAGTTCTAAAAAACGAGAACTTCTCTATCAAGAGAAGCTTGCTGTAATTGCAAATGATAAAAGTATGAAAATTTTTCTTCTCATGGAAGACAGGATTACTGTTTTTTCCAGGAAGTTCTCAGCTCTGTTATTATTTTGGAATGGGAACCAGGAACAAAAATCTCATTTACCTAGCTTAATACATTAGATACCCACACAAAGCATGCTTACTCTTCTGGCAACTTAAGGCTGCAGAAGCTCAGGGAAAACAGGTAACACAGACCACAGCACTCCCAGTACTTTTGTATCTTTTCATTACTCTTTGCAATGCTGATATGAAAAAAACTTACCTCGAACAGCATCTAAGTAGTGAGCTTAAAAAAGAAAAGAACAAAACTGAGATGGATTGAATTTCTGTACCAAAATAAAAATACAGAAACCATTGCTTATGGTTTGTCATTTGTTGGCTCAACTGTCTCCCTCTCATTAATTACAGTTAGGGCTATTGCTACTGCTATGATGAAAATGCATCTTGTGGGTTTATTCTCCATTTGATCAGAAGGACGGCAGGACAGCACAGGCTGTGCCTGGTAGTGCCTACAACATGAACAACCGAGGAAATAAGCTCTATTTTCACTTTATTATTCAAGTTCCATTTTCAACATTATTTTGGTCCTTTCTAGATTCATTATTCAGAGCCTTTTGAGAATTAGGCCCTTCTTCCTCAACAAATCTAATTCTAGAATTGGCAAATATAATTCAACTAATTCTAGAGCCAGTGAATGAATTATTTTAAAATGATTAAAATGAAGATAAAAGAACCTACATTTTCTCAACAAGCAAGCATGAAAGGTTATGCTGCTTACTTGACTGAAAATTAGATACCTGACTCTTATGCAATTAAAATATTTATGAATAATACTGCTCTGTGAAATCATTAATGATATTTTAGAGAGCACCACTATAAGACTTCACAAATATTCCATTTCATATTCCATTAAAAATATAACAATTACATTTGTACAGCAGAGTAATGCCTTTGGAAAAGGAAAGCTGAAAGCTTTAACTTATTAGGAATCTTGTTAGAAGCCAGCTACAAAAAACACCTCTAGCAATAAGTAAAATATGCAAATCCTCAGACACAAAGGCAAAAGAATTGATGTGAGAATTACTTAAGCTGAATAATAGCTTCATCCTCTTGCAACTTCTATTACTTAAGAAGGAGCATTATTTTTTCTTCTTTGTCCATGACTAAGTTCATATATGAGCATAACCCAGACATTCATTAGCACCAAGATATCTTTGAGTGTTCTTTTTTCTTTAATTCATGTATCAGTGCTATTTCTTTTAAACAGAAAGCTTCACTGGGACAGTGGGACAGACAGGATGCATCATGATGGCAGAGGCACCTTTTCACACCCAGCCTGATTCTCTATCTCTGTTTTTTTCCCAAAATCACCTGAATTTGACTGAAGGCTGTAGCAGAGGTTTGCACGGCTGGTTCAGCTCGTAGTTAATTATTGCTATGGTACCAATGCCTTACCGATGGTGCAGTGGTCTCCTTCCCAGCCAGGGCTGCACTCGCACTTCCCGTCTTTGCACTGGCCGTGCTCCGCGCAGTGCGCGTGGCAGCTCCGCTCCTCACACGTGGGTCCCACCCAGCCCTCTTCACACTGGCATATCCCTCGGGAACACACGCCGTGGCTGCCGCAGTCCAGGGTACAGAGCTCTGCACAGGGGAGAAAAAAACGGATCAAGTGAAATGGCAATTTCGTACTGGATATAGGCTGTGTGCTCATAACAAACACAACCGCTTCCCGACTGATGCCACTCATCACTGGATCAAATACTGGGTTATATCCCCCACTTCAGACCTCACTCAATCTTACTGCTTCCTTCTTTAGCAGTTATTTCCAAGGATAAAAACTTTCTTTCTTCCTTCTGATCCAACCAGTAAAAACGCATGAACACCTTCAGGAAGACAGGGGCATTTCCACCTCTCACTTAAACAAACCCTCCACCTGGGTGTTGCAGAGCTCTGCTTAGTGTGAAGTGCAACGAGTCCTGTCTTGCTTCCATACATCACAATATGCCAATGGCAATGCTGCTTCCACTTAGCCTAGTGCTGCTCGGTGAGAAGAATGCCTTCATTACAAAAAGGCTCTAGAGTTTAAATTTATTTCAAATAATTAGTGGCAGGAGACAGAATTTGCTTGTTATTCTGCAATTAACCTGCCCTAGAAACGTTTCCTCCTCCTTCCTCTCACAAAGCAGATGATAATATTATGAGCATATGCCAAACAATCATGTCTGTTCTGATTTAAAATGCCAGTGACACACTTACCAGTGGAAAGATTTTCCCTTTGACAGATTTTAAACAATGATTATTTGTATCTTAGAAGTATGGTACATAAGTACTCCTGAAAGCACCCACAGCAGCAAGCACTGTCACTGAAGTACTGAGCACAACTTATAAAGTTCGTGTCGAATTCTCAGTGATCTAAAGCATTATAACATGAAGAAAAAGCAGCCTGCAGATATAACTATTTAGTGGAATTCTGCATCATTATCCTGTTTTGTTTCTTGTTTTTCCTTGGGCTCAGAGAGCAGCAGGGGACCCGCTCAGCCATCGCACCGTTATCTGCCCCCCTCACACGTCCCTTCTCCTCCGCTGGGGAGGTAACTGAGCCCCAGACCTGGGGCCACAGAGGAATCCAGTCCTCGCCCCGGGCACCAGCAGAGCATCACTGCAATTATTTGTGCTTACCTTTATGGCACGGGCCATGGGCTAACTCCTCAGAATTAAATTGAACAAATTACCTGCTACTTCAAGGATTTAGGCTGCTCGAGAGATGCCTTTGATCTCTCCTCATCCCCCTCTAGTTCATTACATTATATTACAGCTTTTGGTATTTCACTTTAAGTGGAAAAGTTTGTTGAGAGGATTTTAAGAAATAGTCTGTCACCTACGCTACGAGGGGCTATGGAGTAGATGGGTTTGGATCATGCTGGATTAAGAGCCCTCTACACACCGCAGTTGCGGGACTGGCTCAGCTGAAGTAATGCCAAAACTTCAGGGAATAAGTCCAGATATTAGTGTATATAAAACATAACTCAGAACTTAACTTCATGCCTGAAAGTCTGAGGTGGGGGAAAAAAAGAGTGATAGACAGGGCTTCCTATCTTAGCAGCTCTAGAAACGTTTTCCAGCTTTTCCAATTGCAAATAAATCTCGGGGAATCAGCTGTAGAAAACCTTAAACACATTCCCATACAGCACATCTCTGCCCACCTCCTCGCAGAGTTTAATCCTGACACGTTTTTCTTACGAAGAGAAACAAAATAAATATGGATTATGGAGAAGTTATTGTGGACATAGCCCTGTTTGGGGGGGGGAAAGAGGTAACTGTACAGATCCTACACATATAATTATTTTATACCCCAGGGAATGAAATGCTAGCACATTTATACTAGTGACCACCTGCCCCATCTGCTTGTTGCCAGACACAGGGGAATAATGAGCAACACTGGAAGAATTTAACAAAACAAGAGAATTTAACATCTCCCTGACAGCACAGGACAGTTTCTAAAGAATATTTTCTAGCTATCCAAAGGGCAATTGCTTAACTTGACCCGTATTTTCAATATATAATGCCACCGAGTGAGACGTGCATGCAGAATTTTGAACTATTTCAGCACAACTTCTCAGTCATCTCTAGTTTACTTACAAGAGAGAAGGCACTGCAGCACTATATTCACCCAAAAGGTTATTATTTTTATTAATATAACTCTTTTTTAGAAAGTGTTACTCAATCACGTTACTATTGGACATAGCTATGACATTAGCACATATCAGCGAAATGACAATTCAAATTAAGCAAGGAGCAAATTGCAGGGAAGGCACCTAAAAAAACATTATTTGTGCATATTCTTGAGAAGAAGACAAATACGTTGATCATTCCTGAGCTAATCTAAAAAGCATTAAAAATTCACTCTGTACTCTCCATTTTAATTACCTAAGTCAACACTGAGTCCTTCTAAATGTGTTTTATAATAAGTTTCTACTTATGTAACATGAAAAGGAAAATTAAAGCTAAATATTTTATAATTTGTAATGATAAAGGAAGATTTTAATGTTAATTCAACATAGTTCAGGAGTAACTCTTAGAAAATCAAGTCAAAAATACAAAAATATATGTAAACAAATGTGGTCAAGTAATCGTAATATGAAACACTTTCATTTCACTTTTCTTCACTTTCAAATGGTGAGTGGTGCAATAGACAGTCTAAACCCTTAAGCATCATATTCATAACTTGACTATCCATTTTTTAATAAGTGGATTTCCATAAAGATTAGAAATTAATCTAACCTGACTTTCACCCAATATGTTTAACTGCTGGAGGCAGCAAAAAAATCACCTATCTAGGCCTAATAAAGAAAGGGTTTTTTTTTTTAATTTAAATATACATTGCATTTAATAAGCTTGCATGATAATTTCAACAATGTTCCTGAGTTTTTTTAAAATTACCTTGCTGCTGTGTCCCGGAGACAACTCTGTTCCAGCTTTCATTTTCCGCAACTGACTTTATTAACACAATTTTTTACATTGTAAAAAAATCAAAAACTTTAAATTTTAAAATTTATCATTCCAAAGCATCTGAGCTATTTTGTTCTTTCAGAAAAACCTAATGGAAAACTGTCCCTACTAGAATAGGTTACCGGACAGAAGTACAGTATAGAGGCTTAAAACCAAACTTAGTGAGTCTGTAATAGAAAAAGTTTTGTATAAATGTCCTGATTTAAACAAACTCTTCTAGAAATCTGTTTATTCCAACAGCATGCCAGTTAGGTGCACAGCTCTATACTCTCTCAGTCAGACACAATTATACTAACAAACTTTTTAGCTCAGGCCCTTAAGGCTACAGGCGGTGTAAAAGGTGTTCTTGCCGTTCATTCTTTCTGATTTTCATGGGCAGATTAATTTCTCTTCAAAAGAGGACAAGAGGAAGAGATGGTTGAGAAAAAGCACAGCAATGGTCCTCATCAGTCTAAGTCACTGATATTTCATTTTTGGGTGAAGCAGAAAAGTGACATTATTTTATCTAATTCAGAACTTCAGTGGTAATAGATAATTGGAGCTCACAGATAAAAATTAGTTTGTCATTCTCACTGAAACCAAATACCCTGGGCTATACTCAGCTGAAACATGAGAATGTTATTATTCCTATTCCTATTATTTTCCTAGGTCTAGGAACATATTTTTAATGTATTATTTGTAATTTTTTGATAATATAGTTGTAATTGCAGTCCCACCGAATATCCACTTTCTCCTGTTGGTAAGTATGTTTGCAGCTACATGATGATTAGTGTCAAACCAAGAAACTGGAGGCTAAACTCTTTCTAGGGAGGCAAGGCAGGAGAATTACAAGGCAGGATTTGAGCACCCAAGAGCCCTGGCTCTTCCAGCCAGTGCTGAAATCGCAGGGACTGGGACGTGCTGGCGAAAGACGATTCCCTCTGTGCAACCCAAGGCTCCTCCTGCAGCAACGCAACACGCGCTTCCCGCGGGCGACACGCGGCAAAAGCAGCTTCCCGAATCGTGCACAGACTCCAAGCAACCCCAGCTCTGCCTTCTATCTTTCCATCAGGCAGCACTCAATGGAAAAGAGTGATAAAACTTTATACAAAATCCAGTTCAATCAAAATCAAATCAGCATGATAGATCATCACCAACTGACAACGGTTTGCATGGGAAAGAAAGTCTCTACTCTCAGCATATTGCAACCAAAAACTGGGACAACAACTTTCTTGGTGTAAACTTCTCTTGCAAAGGTATTCCTTGTCTTGTTCTCCTTGTCTTGTTTTCCAGGCATCCCATACTTAAACCTCATAATGAAATATATAGGTCATCGCATGAGACTACAAAAAAATGTAGATTTGGCTAGTTTGTTCTATCCATGCAAGTAAGCTGAGCGCAACATTTTGCTGTTATTTAAATGAACATCTTGAGACTATTGCACTGAACTTATCGCTACAGATACGTCCAAAGTTGTTTTCAAAAGATTCTGTTTCTTGAGCAAAGTGGGACATGTTGGCGCATCCCAGTACAAAACAGATTCTACTCCAGATCATCATTGCCCATATTTCCGACCCTGACTGATGCCAGGGAGGATCATAATGTATTACAAACATTTGTGGTTTTCTGTGGATTATAGAAGCATAAGGACACTCCTTAAATTTCAAAGGGAAAGAAAACCTCAACTTCACACAGCCCAAATTATTACCTAGGATAACTCAGTCACATAATCCCACATAATCGTCAAATAATCCCAGCAACACAGCAAAGCTAAGCCTTCTCCAAATATTGTTTCATTTTAAACCTTTTTTATCACAAGCTTTCTGCAGGAACCCTTTTTGATATGCTGCTTCCCAGATTTCTAACTACCTTTCTTATCTTCTCACTGCAGCCCACAACACCCAGGACCAAGCCACTGGAACTAAAATGCCATAGCCTCCCTGTTTGTTATTCATACTCTCTCCCCATCAATCTAGTAACTGTTTTAATTGCTTTCTGGAAATAATCCTACCCTCATCTCACTGTGCTTATTCCTCATGCAGTAAGTACTCTAAAAATAGCTCTGCTGACTTCCAGGAGCAACGATGCCATTAACACTCTTGTGCACCTTAAAAGATATGAATGCAATTGCTGTAATGTACCCTCCCATAATGCTACACCTACTGGGAAAATCTCTTTTCCAACCTTAGAGGCCCCAATTTGCTTGAGAAGGCGGTTCTGTGAGAAAGTAACCTCTGCGTAGAAGAAATGTCTGAGGGGCTGATAGAGCAAGCACAGGGAAACGATGGAGAAACACCTCTCGGTGAACTCGTCCCCCTTTTCGGGTCTCTTATTACACTTTTTTCTTCAACTTTATTTTCCATCTGATGAAGAATATTTTCTTCCTGATCCAAATCCAATTTGTATATATAAAAAACCCTCACCCTTTATTGATTGTGCTGTGCTTCAGAATGGTATTTTTACAGTGCAAAAATTTAATCAATACCATCTTATGAGTCTGGACTGGTAATGGTAAACATACTAACAGATATTTCATTTCAAGGAGCCTAAGCTCTGAAAATTGATATCACTGAAAAGGATTACTCATTTGCCATTGGGTATATCTGTGTTTACCCAGGCATAGTGTTGGTGTAAAGCAGAATACAATTATGCTGTGCTTGACACACGAGGGATTGCAGCCGCAGAACCTGTCTCTTTCCTGGACATGACACAGGTTGGCAGGTCAGATAAGGCCTTTGCGGGAAATGTTTAAAATAAATGAGCAGAAATATAACCTAATAGCAAGGAAGATTAGACTGACACAAGGGTGAGGAGAACCACACACAACTCTGACCAGGATAACCTTTCCTTTAATACTCTGTTTCCCAAGGAAACGGCAAGTTTCTCGTTCCAATTTTATCCTGTTTTATAATTTGCCTCCGCTATTTGATTTCACTTGCACATATTGTAAAGTGCGGAAATTACAGCGGTCACTCAAGGCTCTTTCTCTGACTAACAGGCTTCATAAAATTCCTCACAATATACAGCGAGCCACAGAAGAAAATGCCTTACAATGTCTGCCTTGTGCAGCACTTTATGTGATCGGGAGAGCGGCAAGAAAGCGCTCCAGAACAGCCTGGCTTGGGCCAGTAATGAATCACATGAAAGCCCTGGAAGCTGCGGCTTTGTGCTCACTCACAGAGGGAAAATGGAAACCACAGGTCCTCGGGCTGAAAAGCCAGGGTACGAGGAAATAGGAAAAAAGGGAACCTGTTGGGGAAGCGACAAACAGCGAGAATTGGGGAAAGGCACGAGGTGGTGTATGATAATGATGAGAAACACGGGGAGCAACCAAAGTGTTCTGCAGGATAAAGGGAAATGGGCAAAGCAGTAGGTACATTTAATAAAGCTGCCTCACAGGTACAGCCTGAACTAACACAGTATCAAAAGAAAATAAAGGAAAGGCTATTTTCAGCCAAGGTCTGCCAGCCTGCCCGGTTCGATCAGGACACATCTTTTATACATGCACTAAATCTTTCATGATAGACCAAGAAGCATCATTATTAACACTGAATAGGGCTCTACTCTGAGCATTAAGTTTTCATAATTGATAAGTAAATTTGGTTAGTCCTATTTAGTAAAGAAGGAATGTTTTATTTAAACACTGCTAGCAAAGTGGAGGCACCAATATCATTGGCTTACAGGTTTACCTTTTAGT
Source organism: Rhynchotus rufescens (assembly GCA_032273925.1). Lineage (NCBI taxonomy): Eukaryota > Metazoa > Chordata > Aves > Tinamiformes > Tinamidae > Rhynchotus > Rhynchotus rufescens. The sequence goes on along the minus strand of JAVCKT010020500.1, from coordinate 25,919 downwards.
ATGGATCTGATCCCCAAAACCTCAAATCCTCAACTCGTCCAGATCACATGCTCTGCATGGTAGACTCAACTGCTGGGTGACACAGAGGGGCAGGAAATGCAGCACGCAGCAGCCAGGCAGCTTTGTGCAGCCCCCCTCCCCAAAATGATTGCGGATTGCAGGATATTAGGCACTGTTTTAGTAAGCTGCTTACAAAATATCCAAGACTTCCTAGAGACCGATGTGCCCAAACACACACTGCGGTTACAAAGCACAAAGTTGTTTTGCTCTATTGCCACTGAAATGGTTTTGCATAATTACTATAATTCTGCTTAAAAAGTGTCACCTGAACCTAAACACTTAAGCAAAAGTCCTTGCTTAAAGAGGGCAAAGACCAGTAATTCTTTAGATGTCTACATCTATTACTGCTGCAATTATCTACACAGCCGAAAAGCTCAACAAAGCAATTTGCAGGAGAAATGAAAGTTTCCAAGCAGGAGAAGCCTTCCATGATTTAAACTTCTACTGATAGCAATTTCCTATTTTCAGAGGCAAGTTAAATTTAACAGAAAGACTCCACTGCATATTGAAATGATAACTATTTTTGTAAAATTCTTACCACAACAATAAAAACTGTTCAAAATATCTGCTTTGGGGGGACTTAAGCAGCACATTTCACAGCTGGGTGTTCTGAAATTAATTAAAGGATAAAAACTGGAGCTTTCTTGTTTCCTTGTGCTCTTGCTCTAGCTCCGTGCTTTTCCAGCTATGATGATGGGAAGCTTCCTCCTGACAGGAGCATCCCATTGAAAGGCTGTCAGCACTGCTGCCTTCGCCCTGGCCAGGACCTTGCTGCAGTTTTGTCACTGGAACTGACCTGGCAAATAAAGAGATGAAGACTCTTCATCTCCTGTCTGCCAAGGCTCTGGATTTCCACTCCTTTTTGGAACTCACAACACCGGAGAAGCTTGTCCCAACTTGCTGGCTTTAGCAGCTGGACTGAGCTATGGAGCAAGCAGTATAGGCCTTTCCTATCCAGAACTTCTCTCCTGGTATTTTCTTGGCTAGAGTATTCCTAAAAGTCCTTCCCATCCAAAATCCTGCCAGCTGTTTTACTATCATACTTAATGACTTTTAGTAGTTCTGTTACCACATCGGTAATATGGAGAAGATGCACAAAGGGATGTAGCTGCCCAGTTACAACTTTAATTGCCAAAACAGAAGATTTATATCCCTAATGCTTTGCTTAGCTTACCTTCTCTTAAAAATTATTTAGACACCTGAATTGCTATCAAAATCAAACGTACTTTGCATTGCTGCTAGGCAACCGGCCAGCTGTCTTGCCATAGAACCTGGTGGTAACTCCTGTGGATTCACAACCGGCGTGCTCCTTAGGTGGACATCACCTACCAGTCTTAATCAGCACCACCCTCAAATCAGAGCAGCCGGATTTGGTCTGGGAATCCTGGACTCCCTATAGGGATGTGATGCTGTGCATGCATAGAGGGAAGTCTGTGCCAGTCCCCGGAAGGAAGGAGAGCCTGGACTCCTGTAGCTTGCCCTCCTGGGACAGGAGCACCCTGCTGAGGCTCTGTGATTCCATCCCGCGCACTAAGCAACACTTTGCTGTGCATTAGACCAGGATCTACAAAGGCTGACCTAGGTACCTTATATTTATATCTGAATATTTCCAATAATTGCTGAATGAGGAGCAGACAGCAATAGATTAAGAACCTTAATTTTCAGGTTGAAAAAGGCAAGGGAATAACCATTATTTTTGGCAGATCTGCAAAATAAGCAGCAATCTATTGAAAAACATCCCAAGTTTCCTTATTGTATCTCTCATACCCTTGACTCATCCTATTTCTTAAATCAATACATGACTACATCAGGTCTTTCTTGTTCCCCCTGGACTGATTTCAACATACAGGAGAATTAATTTTTATTGGAATGCTTTTTCACTGCCTTAAATTTCTCATATTTTAAATTCTCCAGGAACATGCATTCAGTATTCCAGCCTAACTACTGAGTTTTTAATAGAAATCTTGCTCACCAGATATCTTTCTGCAAACTCTTGCAACTCCACAGGAGATACAAATCAAACTAGCCACACAGTTTTTTCTTTTCAGTGAAATATATAGTAGTAAGAAGAGCCTTTCTACAATGTCAAACAATGTACAGCAGGGGAAACTTCAATCATCCTTTTAATTAGCACAGCAGTAACAGTCAAAGCTCCTCACAAATTAAAGAAGCAGGACAGTTAGATGGAATTAAGTCCATCATTTCTGCAGAACAGAACAATGAGGGATGGTTATAGTAGATAAAGTTCTTCAGATTTGTCTAAAATAGGAAGTACAGTAAAAGTGTCAGCACATAAAAGAAGAGTCTATAAAAAATGCGTGACAGAGCACATCACGTATTGAAGAAATCTCAAGGCTATTTTCACTATTTGAGTTTTCTTGTACTGAATATCCTTGTCCTTGGCAAATCAGAATGACTGACACCCATAATCTGCAATTCCTTAAATCTGAAGAGTTTTCTGATTGCAATGAAATGACTTTACCTAATTATTTTTTCAAGTTGCAGTTTTTGATGTTTAATTTTGAAATCAATTTGAGATGTCTTGAACTATATTAATATACGGTATTATGCCTTCATTTCTTTTTGAAGTACTTTAAAAAATGCATACTTCTAATGATTTTTAAATTACTCTACTCTGCACATATCAATTTACAACAATTACAACATTTTGCATTTTTCAAAGCACTTCAGTTTAGAGAGGTTTTATGCTCTGCAAGATACTCAGTGAAGAGGCTGCTGATCCATTTTTACCCTTTGTAAAATTATCGCCAATCTTGCTAGAGAGAGTTTAACCAAAAATAGATATGCTAAATATATACCATCTACATATAATCATTTTAGGATGAATGTTTTTGTGACAAAGAACTGCCACTTTTTTTTTTTTTTTTTTACCAACCATAATTAGGTTGCTTCAGTGGTATAAATGGATTCAGTGGAATTATGACAAATGTCCTGGAGTAAGGAGGACAGAAATTGGCCTACTTTGGCTGAACTCGGTAGAGTCTAGAGAAATGAATGCAGGACGGGATGTCAGAGGTATCAGCTCTGTCACAGATTTCATTACTTTTCAGTCTATAATATTTTGGGCACAGTGCATGCAGCAGTTAATTAATGGCTCAGGGCTGCATTCGCAGCAGCAACGCACTGGCCTTGCTCTGGTGGACTCGCGGCATGCGAATTCCTGCTCGCTGAGCTCAAGTTCTGAGCGAGTCTTCTGTGCTTCAGTGTGTGCCCATTGCCTCTTGTCCTGTTTTGTTTCTGCCTTTCTGATGTTTTATTCATGAAGTTTGGCTTTTTAATGTCCAGACTAAGACAAATCATGTGGTCCTGGTTTTATCTGGGGAGACAACATGATCTTGGAAATCTCCCTCCTGCTACTTGAGTTTTATGGAAGCACCAAGTCATCTTTTTTAGAGGTGAACTGCTGGCTTTTGTTTTGTGGACTGACTGTTGTTAATGTGAGAAAAGCATGTAGATCACTTCAATTAGCCAGGGCTCTCTTATCTGAGGAGGAGTAGTCAGTCCTCACAAGTTTGAGTTTGTCTTTCTGAAAAGCACTGCCTACAGACCTCAAAGGGAAATGACTCATTAACTTCAAGGGGTTTGGGATGACACTTTATAAATAAAGCAACAAAACTCTACAGACAATAAGCAGAATGTTGACTGCACTGACGTCCTGGTGATGTTAAGGCAGTTTCCTTTCAGTCTTCCATTCTGCTACTTTATTTTGCCATGCATGCTGTAAACCATCCCCATGCTGCACAGGTCAACAGACCCAAACGCTGGTGGTCTGAATAATAATGGATTTTCACCAACAATCGTAACTGGATTCCGGATGGGGTAAAGCTGCTGAGACTCCCAAACAGGCAAGGATGACCTTTTCTAGTACAAGCGTTTGTCACCCAAAAAGAAGTTTTATAATCAGTCTCACTTGGAACAGAATATGACATTTCTATTCTCTATACAGCTCTTAGAGGAGAGGGGAGACTAAATGAGAAATGGAACCCAATCTCTTGTGCATCTCTCTTAGGCATCTCCACAGTCAGACGACTAAATCAATAATGGCCATAAAGGAGGCAAGATCCACAGCCCTAACCTCTTTGGATATTTTTGTGCAACTTGCCAAAGGATGAATGAAATAGGAAAAAGCAAAAACCAAAACAAAATGAACGGTATGACATACAAGACACTAAGGAATGAACTGAAACACAAAGTACCTTCCTATGCTGAACAGTACCGAGGGTTTTTAATTTCTAGTGCTTTCCATCAGGAAAGCACTCAGCTTTCCACAAATAAATGATTAGAGAGAAAATCATATGCTGCTTAAAGGCATCAGTCAAAACTATGGTGATGCATGACGAACTATTTGCTTTATGTTATATGACTGCTGTGGTCAATGTCATGAGCAGTGTGGAACTACAGCAGTGTTGTTGCTCTGTTTCTTTGGTCTTGGAAGTCCTCCTGAAGTCAAAAGGATGGAAAGATAGTGAGCTGGAAAGATAGTGAGATGCTGTAGAAGGATCCTGGCCTCACACTTGTGAGGATAACAAGAAGATCTCAAAGCACCTCCAAATCATCATCCCTTGGCCAGAAGTTGGCAGGGCTGCTAATGAGGAGGAGGACAGTGGTGCTGGCAGTAGATGCCCATGCTCTGAGTTGCTAACAGCACGATGCTCTTCCCCACAAGGCTAGGACTGACTGCCTCCTACGAGAAAGCCGCTTGAGCTGATCGATCAACTAAAGCAGCAGGTCAGGTGGATTCTGGCCTGGTTAAAGGTGCTTCATCCAGTGCCACCGCTCTTTCCTCCACAGCCACAGCACGAGCAATATCTCTAGCATGGGTTAGGAGCTATTTTTGGACACTTCTATTCACTAATTCTGAGCTCTAATATTAAACTAGGGAGCTGCCCTAGTTACACTGGTCTTTGTAGTACAGATGTTATTTATCCAATTATTCTACTCCACTGAATAAAATATTTCTTTAAGGACATATACAGTGGGCCTGGAGAAAAAGGAAGAGCTCCACAGAAGCAGCATTGTACAAACTCAATGGCCAGTCTGAGGCATTTAGCTGCTGACCCAAGAAAAGATATAATGGCAGATTCCTATCCCTATATGGAGACCTCTACGTGGAACCGTGGAATATTTTAGCTGGAGCAGAGCTGCAGTGTCTTCCTTCTCACAACCCTTCGGATACTGCCTCATCTGAGGGACGAATAGAAAACCCCACCCACTCCATTACTCTCTATTCTTCTGCATCTGCTCCCCCATCGAGCTGTCTACATATTTATCCTTTTCTAAGCTAACCACTTCTTACTACCCAATTAATTCAATCATGTCAGAGTTCAGAATTTGTTAAATCCAAACATTCTCAATAAGCAACTTCATGTAAAATCTGATATAGTCCTATAAATGTCTGCTGTGCAGAACAGCAAAAATACAAGAGCAAGTAACTGCTTGAATGATCAGGCCATACATCTTCAGCAAAACGGCATTTCTCTAAGTGAGAAAAATGCAAACAGTTTCATAAGAAGTACGAGGAAGATGAATCACTTAAAGCATAGGTATCTTCTTTTGTCTTTCTTTGACCTTTGAATGTTTAAGCTTAGCATTTTAGTGTTTGCTTGATATCATTTTAAGAAAGCAATAGAAAACCTTGTATGGTCAGTCACATTCCCAAAAGGACCACCTGAAAATATGAAATACATAAAATATTCTGTCTTTCTTGGCATTATACTGCTTATATGGAGAGGAGGAGGAGAGATTAAAAGAGAGAGAAGGATCTGTGCATATGTGAATGTGCACAGGTCGGGGTTTATTTATAAGACATGAGTATCATTACAAGAAATGCTGATGTAAAATATTGGTTCCGTTTATATTGAGTTCTATCATCATTAAGGACAAAAAAAAATCATGTTTTGAAAACTCTTTTCGTCAAGTCTGTCTACAGATGAGCCTCTTTTGGATTGTCTGCTTTCTTTCTGTACCACAGCTATACTGGCAGCACTGAAAAGGTCTCTCTCATTTTCAAGAAATTACCAGAATTTGCATGACTCTCCATGTATATATATGGATAGATAGATATGTATATATACATACACACAGACATGAAAATTTCCTCAAATCAGGAAATCTCTAAAATATTCTAAAGTATATTCTAAATATTTTAAAGATAGATCTGATTCTTGTAGAATTCCCATCAGATCATCCATTTTCACAATAACCTACACTTCATTTGAAAGTACTTCTCCTGTCCTTACCTGCACTGCTTTATTTTTTTTTAAATATACAGCCCTGCTTTGGAGAATGTTTAGCAATCTTCCAGATGGACACAGGATCAGATGACTTTCCACTCAATGCAACTAAAAGTCTCTAGGAAAACGAATCAATGGGAAGAACCCCTTAAGGAGACCATTATGTTAGTTTTAGTTTACTGAAGAGACTGGTAGGAGATAAAGAGAGTAGGAACTTTTAGAAGAAAAATTAGGCAGTCTCATCCGGTAGAGAAAGCAACATAGATTTTTCACCTACTCAAACTGGGATTAGAAGCTGCACCTTTTAGCAGTGAGGGTCAGATGTGATTGAACTAATTTACCTTGGAACATAGCAGATTGCCTTTCACTTGCAGCCTTTTGATGAAGATTGAATTTTTAAATATTCAGCAGAAGTTATGAGCTTCAAGAAGAAATTAAAAATTTTTTGGGTAGGTATTTTATGGAAAGTCAAACTGCATGAACATTCCTTTTTTTTTTTTTTTTTTCCTAGCATCAAAAATCTATGAATGATTCCATTAGATCACAGGCTGTGGCTCCAAACATTGCCAATCCTTCTGACTACTGTTTTCTTTCTTTCCACAGTATGTGGCATTTAAAATATAATTTCTTGCTGTATAAAAAGGTACAAATGGGCAGACTGGGGAAGGAACTGTAGAGGTGGCTCACCCCTTTACTGGTGAGCCATAGTATCTGTGGGATAATGCAGTCAAAAGTACTGGGGTTCCTCTGTTGTTGCTGCTTTTTACAATAGAGTAAGAAATATTAATTTCCTATTTAGGAAACCATGCAAGTTAAAAAATAATTTCCATTTTTTATTTTGGAAATGCTTAGTATTTACTGGCAAATGCAGAAAGCTTGTCACGTGCTTGACAACCAGAAAGGCAAATTGTCCCAAGACGTAGCAAATACTTCCCAGCTCCTACAAGGATTCTTCCACTTGCGTGGCCTGAGGCACTCAGATGCTGGGAAAGTACAAGGGTTTGAGGCAGCCTGGCAGACCTCAGGTATATCAGTTGCAAAGTTTTCCTTTCCTTCTGATTCCAGATGAGTAGGCTCTGCTTTACACCATTTCATCCTATTCATTGTACAGAACTTCATGATTTTTTTTCTATTTGCATATGAAAGCTTTTCCTCTGGCCTTGTTGACTTTGTCTTCTGATGTTTTCCTTCTTCACTAAGATCAAGCCTGCACAGTAAGCACTGAGCCTAACAAGACAGTCTCTGGCAGCAAATGAAAATCTAAACTTCCGTCTAATTCTCATCATATTGTTACAACAATCCCAAATCGTGTTTGATAGCTATGAAGGAAGAGAATTTGCAAGGAGAAACCTGAATCTAGCTATATGGGTGCCTGTTGGTGGTCATAAAAGCATCCTATAACTCTGAAGACAGTAGAGACAAAAAGACATTTGTTCCCTACTGGTTGATGGAAGGGAAAAAAAAAAAAAAAAAGCCTTCCAAGAATCCATCAAAATAACTCTGAAATTGAGACAAACACAGAAACGAAGATCCTTGCAGACAAGATTGCAGCCATTATTATCTCCAAGTTCTTTTACTGATTACTCAACTGTCCCATGCAGCTGACAACAGACTCATCAAAGATTAATAACTCCTTTTGAGCTACAGTAGCTTCCTATCAGAAGAGAATTATCTTTTATATTTAGTGGGAAACAATTTTAGAACATAACTAGCAACTTAGCTAATTATTTGCTTCATTAATGAAACTTCTACTATATTACTATCCTTCAGGAATATTTCCAACACATAATGAAATACATAATAAAAATGCAAGCAACTGGGGTTTGGCTGAAAGTTAGCAGAAAGACATTTCTTGTCAAAGTATCACCTCCAATAGGGTCATGACGGAAGTTACACATTAATTTCAGAGTGAGGAAATGAGGGTCTTTGTAACAAACACTCCAAATTATTACCAGGTCAGTAGTAAAAAGCTGTCATGGATGGGGCCTGGACAACTGATTGCATCCAGCAAGTCTTGAATCTATTCTGTACTGGGATAATGTTAATCATCAAATTAAATTCTGTGAGTTTTACGTTAAAAAAGAATAGTAGTACTTTTTTTTTGGTAATGACATGCTCCATTACAGGATGAATATTCATTTCAATATGCTCACTTGCATACCCCACAGGAAAAACTCAATGCCACAGCACCTCTGTTTCACTCATCCTGAGTTTGAAACTAACACTTGTACTTTCCATGAGCCCAAGAGAAAACAAGAGGTTTCAATAGCTTTTATGAAGAAAGCAAAATCTTGCCATACCTGTTGAGCAGTCTGACCCCGTCCACTGGGGCTCGCAGCTGCAGAGCCCCGTTTCCAGCAGGAAGGTGCCGTGGCCCGAGCACTGCTCCTGGCACACGGGCAGCGACGTCTCGCAGTTGACGCCGCCCCAGCCCGCCGAGCAGTGACATTCGCCTTGGACGCACACGCCGTGCCCGGAGCACATGGGATCCAGGCAGTCCTCTGGAAAGCAGGGAGCACACAGGCAGGGCTTGAGCCTTACACCTTTATTACAAGCGTTTCCAATGAAATACAACACTGGGCAGTCAGGTTAATTAGGTAAAAAAGTGATTTCTGTGCAAATGCTCAAACTGAAACAATATTAACAAATACACAAGAAAAAAACTGGCTAACAGATAAAGGTAAATTAAAAATAGGAAAACAAGTATGTAGATCTTCAGAGATCTCACAATTTTCTTGTTTTTAAAATGCAAATTCCTTGGATAAATTCTGTGATCCAAATTAGCCAAGTCTGTTTTTCAGCAGCAGGAGCTGGAGAAGAACTGAAGCACTTAATTTTTTCTACCATTGTGTATTTCCATCTGGGCCTTTGCACTCTATGCTTGTTTACATTTCTGAAAAGAAAGACTTATTCTTTAAAGATCTCCTGGAAGGCTACTTTCATAGCAGAGACTTTGATCCCCCCAAAATACTCAATCACTAACCTTGAGCAGTGAATCTCTGACTGAAAACTAACCACAAAAATCTTACGCGCTCCTAAAACGTATGTGCTGGGCAACACAGATAATGAACAGATTCATAAAAGACATAACATACTGATGAACAATTTGCAAACAGACAACGAGCAAAATTTGTTCTCAATTTGGATTAAACCATTCCTAGTGAAGAATTCAGGAGCTCTGCAGAAGAATTTAAATCAGTTGGTTAGGGCTGTATAATCAGCATATTCTTTTATTAAGATCTGGCATTTCCCTAACAAGACAAACGTGAAGCCGAGCACATAGTCTGCCCTCTCGGGAGGCCCTGGTAGGACTGTCTGGCTGGAGAGGAATTTGTGGGGTGTCTGAGCATGCAAAACAATTAGCCAAAAGCCTTTTCCACGTTAAATTGTGCTTCAAGCTAATCTTAAAAAGACACCTTGAAAGTTCTTCTTTGTATGCTCCAAGTATTAGAATGAGCTCTTCTTTAATATTTAAATTGTACACTTAGGAACAGCTTTCCCTGCTACATAAACGAGGAGACTGCTCTCTGTTTTAGTAACAGAAGACCAAGTACTTCAGGCTTACAGATTAATGGTCTCCACTTTACTGAACTTTCTGACCAAAGAATAAAGCAGTGACATTTTATCTCTTGAATGTGCTATACGTTTTTGCATCTTTTCCAGCCTTCTAGGCTTGTGCAGAGTGCAGTGGACTCCTTCAAAAGGGAAAATCAGTACTTCTGGACAAAGTACATCTTGCTGTGCTTGGCAACCTTCTCTTGTCCTGAAATACAGTTCTTTTGATTTGCACAGCTTAAAAAGTATCACTTAGTACTGATAATCTGACAGGACAAGTTGAAAGGATGTCCATAGCAATAGATGCATACAGCTATTGGCATTCTCTGGGTGTTACATTTGTTACTGTGTCTGTGATTAGCAATACTGCTATAATACTAAATTCAACCATTAATGATCCTCAGGTTTACATACAATAATGTAATTTGAATTATTGACAGAATTACTTCCACAAGCTGTGCAATATAGTAGATAGTTAAGAGTTGTGTCATGCACTCATTGTCACGATATAAATTAGCTGTATTAAGTATAGATTGTATAGATCTGTTCCATACATTCTATTTCTACATGGTCTCATTTTCTCATTTAAGTGTTTTTCTTCTTTGAAAAAGAACAAACAACTTTTTCATGATTCTAGTTTCAATGGCTGTCTGAACACATTTATCTCTATTATTTTTTCAACTGTTTTACAGGATCACATTATGGCAACAAGCAAAGCAGCTGAATAAAATTTTCAGTCAGCCTTTTGCCCAAGCTCCAGGCTTGCTCGATATCATGGCTCTGGTGTGTAAATGTGTATATTGCTCGCTTTTTTTTCCATTTAATTTTCCAGATCTTGTACATTTTTTTGAAAATATCAACAATTAGATATACCAGAAGCACTTCTCTTGATTTTCCCATTTAAAACCACAGCAGATATGTAAAATCCATCCAGAACATCCCAATTTGCATTTTTTTCTCATTAGAGCACCCAGGCTATGTAAGAACTTGCCTTGTGAGTTACTCAAAAGCAGTACCTAAAACCTATACAACAGGAGGCACAAGGTGTGCTGTCACTAGCTTCAGGCTAAGGAGACTCCTGAAAAAATCATCAGATCAGGGCAAGCATGAAGAACAGTTCTGTTTTTCGTGGCTCTGCATGGGGGAAGTAAGTTGTAGCTGATGCGCTTTCAGAAATGCTAACAGGCAAATGACAGCTTCCTCCTGCTACAGACAGGGCACAGACATATTGGTACTATAACTAGCTGAAACACAATTACTCGTTCTTGTAATTTCCCATTTTTTATTAGTGAGGCTTTAAAAGATGTCATTTTAGTACCCTGAATATAGGCTCACAGTAAAAATGACATACAACAACAGAGCTGCACATTACACCCTGGTAAGCGGGAACTGCCTGCTGCTATCTTGACTCTACAGAGTTACTCCATTCTTCATGGAAAAATTCGAAAATGAACAGAATGTAGATAGAGAATAGCTGGTTATGACTTGCTGATTGCTTTGGAAAACGACCGCATTATATTTCATCCAAATGATGTCTCAGTTGCCTTTCTTGGGCACAGAAAACCAGGCTCTGGTAGTGCATACTGGTTGCAATGAGGCTTGGGGTGCTAGCCATCCTCCCTGGAAGAAGCGTGAGGACTCTCAGAGAAGGCAGGTGGAGACAAACAGGTCAGGGTGATCTCGCAGCTTTCACAAAACACAGGAGTCCCTGGCTGGCAGGGCCACTTTGCTGTCAACTCTCCTGCAGAAGAGCCCATGACCCGCTGAGAGGCGAGGACTCCCACCAGACCTGGCTCTCAGCATCCAGCAGCCGGAGGCAAGGGAGGTCACTGGAGAGCTACAGTCTGCCCTAAAAGAGCAGCTGAGCCTTTCGGGGGTCTGGCCTGCACAGCAGGCTAGGGGCTAGGTATTCTAACCAGGTAATGTCAAATAGTTTTAATCTTTTTGAATAAAAGTGTGGATATTAGACATTACGTGATCAACTCCCATAACTGTCACTAAGGTGACAGATCCTTATATCAACATTACTTTCCATGAGACAGTAAATGTGCTTTAGAGAAAAACAGTACTGCCTCACAGTAGGTTTCTTACACATAGATATATGTGTGTTTTTAACTATCTTAAAACTTAGAATATGTAGTACAGCTTGGTAGATAAAAGACACAACCAAAAATGCTAACAGAAAAATTTCACCCACCTTCCTCACAAATCTCTCCCTTGTATCCAGGGACGCAGATGCAGACTCCCATGATACAAGTGCCGTGGCCAAAGCAGGTCGGATCAATGCACTGTTCTTCTGGGACGTCACATTCGGCTCCTTTCCACCCATTCCGACAAACGCAGTGACCCTTCTCATATTCCCCATTTCCACTGCACAGCACTGGGCATGAATCTGAAAGAGGCAAATTAACTGCTGTAATGTCTTTAAATACTTACATATTTTAACACATCCTACATTTATCAGTCGGTAATTCTTTTTTATTTCTTTTTTCCCATTCCAGCCCCTTTGCTTTGACTTTGGGCTGTGACAGGCTGAGATATTTGAAAGAGGAACTGCAACAGGAAGACAAGTCTCCTTGTCCTGCCTAACTTGTACACCTTAATGCTGACCTGAAACGGGACATGCCCAACGGTAAAAACGGATCCCAGCCCTTGGCTAGGCTCTGCTGAGATTCGCACAGTGATGCCTGCTTGCAATTTTCTGTAATACTAGCATTTGTTCCGGTGAACTGGAGCAAGATATCCACCTTTTCTTCTTCCTTCTTTTAAGCAGACTTAACATTATTGAAGTTGGAGCTGTCACTGATCTAAGGGTAAACCAGTGATCTGGAAGCTTGGCTTTACAATGCAGTACCAATTTCGGTACCAACCAATCTCTTTATATATAAAGCCAACCATGAATTTGAGGAAACAGTAGGAAAAACGCAAGACTCTCCAGACATAATATTCTGAGTATGTCATATAGTACTGCCAGAAATATATGAAACAGAAATAAGCTCACTTACAGTATTTTTAGTAAGTTTGTGCCTAAAGCGCTGGAAAAGTTTCTAAAAGATTTCTCTTCTAGACACTATTCAAGTTAAGACCACACAAAAGCATACGATCATGTGCCTGTTTCTTCAAAAAGAAACAGCTGGTTTGTCAATTTTAAATACCAGTAAACACTAAGTGTTAAAAATGTGCTTTTAAGAGTGAGTAAAGGAGGGCTGGAAGAGCCTCAACTCCGAAAGCCCCTGAGGGAGAAGCGACTGCAGCAGCTTAGCAAGACTAGAGCGTAAGGAGCCTTGCATTGCCTGTGCCTTCCACTGTTATACATGTGCCATCTGGCTGGAAAAAGGAATTTCATCTCCCTTCCCCACTCCGAATCTCTGCCAGCACAGCAGTCGCCCACATCACCCGTGATCCCGGTCACGCACCGCGGTCAGTCCATAGGAGATTACCTTTTGCACAGTCGGGACCAAGGAAGCCCGGGAAGCAGTGGCAGTGCCCCGAGATACATTCCCCGTTCCCGTTGCAATTAGTGGAGCAGTCGTCCAGCACTTCTATTTATCCGGAGTTGGGCACAAAGAAAAACAGAAATCGGTTGACTTTTGAAACGAATGGCATCTTCACCACTCTGCAGGACACAGCTTAACATACAACGAGGTACAGAGAGCGGTAAAAGACCCATTTCCATTCACAGGGAGTATAAAAGAAAATTCCTGTTCAAGCATCTTACAAATATTAGATTTTGCCCTGACAGCTTGGAGATAACAAGCGCATCATTTATATTACACAGGAAAGCTTTTAAAGTAAGTGTTCATGTAAAATTTACCACCATTAAAAGCACTATAAGAACCAAAGTATTTCCTGAGAAATGTCCACCTTAAACACTCTTTTACTGGTAAAGTAATTTGTTTGAAAGCTGCTTATAGAATAGATTGTCTTCTACGGTGCTCATTTGAACTATGTGAGTGGACTTCCAAGGGGAAGGGGAAGATTTCCACTTCTACGCAATCAGAAGAAGAAAAAAAAAAATCTATCTTAAATAAAGTCAGGCTAAATGCAGTAACAGAGTTAGATTTCAGGAAAAAAAAAAATCTCCGTTTTGCTCCTCCATGTGCACATGCTTCACACTCAGGCTTTCACATCCTGGGGCAGCGGGGCACAGGATGGCCGGTGGTCACAAAACAGCGGTAAATGCGCAGCCAAAAGGCTGTTTATTGGGTGGGCAGCAGCACTGGAGCTGGACAAGTCCCTTTGGCTGCAGAAGGATGGGAACTTAAGTAACAAATGCTGGGGAAAGAGAGGAAAAGCCAGATCCTTTTGAAGCGTGTCTGTCCACGGCAGGTGTTTTGGGAGAAGCTTTTCCTCAGGGAAACTGCAGCTTGGAGGGGTTATGTTGTTTAGAAATGCTGCTTCTGTGTCGGTGCAGAAACAAACTGGGAAGAAGGTGCCTGCGTTCTGCCCCGGGCTGGACTTTGGCCAGGTTTCACACTCTTCATTGAGATGCTTCCCAGATGCCTTGAGTAGGACTTTCTCATACAGCAAGGAATAGTGGCACCTCTTCTGCTAGGAAAAGGTGCTTTTTCTCTAAGCATTGCAAATAAGAGCTTTCTCACATAATATCATCATTACAATTCTATCTGCTCTTTTTAAAATGATTTTATGCAAGCTCTTCATAATGTTGGTATTGGAATGATATTGCCATTTTTTGCAAGGTATTACCATCTAGTAAAAATAGCCTCTAATTGTTGTAAAGAGCAGATGGCATGTCCATTACTAGTAAAGACATCTTGCTAAACATATGGTTGAACAGGTTAACTAAAGGGCAAAGTGGTTAAAATCTTACAGCAAACCAACACTGTCATAAATACTACAACACTTTACCCAACATTGAATTCCAAACAAACCTCATATGTGAGCTGTGCTCACTAACAACAACTGAAGTTGCAAACTTTTGTCCATCACATTTTTTAAAAAAAAAGGCAATATTGATTTAAGATGCCAACGGGACAATTTCTCGTGTATTTGTCTTCTGTGTTGCATACAAAATAGTGCAAAGAAATAATCATATGAAATAAGAGTAACTCTCCAACAAACAGCAATAACCATAATCAAGCCAACAAATGCTGCCTTTTAGATCTTCTAAGTGATTAACATAATGAAAATAGGAGCCTGAAGTCTGGATAATTTTTGTAAGATTTATGATTCCTATATAAACATAGAGGACACATACCCATTTTCCTTAACATTGAGAAAAATATCATCAAAAATTACTCAGATATTTAAGCTAGCATATAATCTTAAAACACATGAAAAAATTTACAGTTTTTGATAATATCCATCTTTAATGCAGGATGTGGCTATTTGTCTAATATTGGCATAAGTATGCAGCTACTCTCAGTGAGGTCAAATACACTAAACTGAAATAAAAGTTATTGAAGAGAAGCTGAAAGAAGCTGAAGTCAAGGTCAATGATATCTTTTCAAATACAGTTTCCCAACATAAAAATCAGAGCAAAAATTTTATCACAATCATTCTTACCAATCGCTGTAGTTAGCACAAATACTTGCTCCACTTTCTTTCCATCGTTGTAAAATGCCATGTGCCAAGCCCCTTGATCCATATATTCAATGAAACCTGTCTCTTGCAGTGAAGTTAAGATCAGGTTCCTGGGAGCTTGCTGAGGCTCCTCTGAGTTTCTTGGTTCTTGTTTAATTAACTGTTTTCCATCCATCAGTTTTACAAAATCAAACTGAAATAATAATGAATAAAAATTAACCACCTGGTAAATTTGTATAGAATCTACTCTGCACTGTCTCAGTCAAACAGGGCTAAAATCACTGAAATCTTCAGGGAAACCTGCCCGTTTGAATAAGGATTCACCAACATGAATGGAAGTTGCATAACCTGGTCCATTTAGCTCCAGCCCTTCATTACATATAAAAAATGATCTATAGCAGGTCTGAAATCTGGCATCAAAACTTGCTCTCTTCTGCAGCTGGATAAGTTCAGACCTGCTCCATTAAATTCAGTAGGCTTACTTTAAAAACTACATCTCTTTAACAGGAACAATTCCAAGATTCCCAAGATGCAGGGCCTAGGTTAGGCTGTGATTAATCTCAAACACCAAATACTGACTGAATAAGCAATTGTTCTACATCAAATTTTTAAATGTTTGTCACTTAAATATTACACAGTATTATTTGCATATACTTTTTTTTCTTCATATTTTATTCATGAAAATAAGCATTAATACAAATATTCTGTGTCACTGAAAAAGAAATACTTAATGGAGTGGCTACTGACAGCCTTGAGATGAATTAGCAACAAAATACCTGAGAAGATGTAAATATTTCTATGAATTCCTGTTCAAAAATGGCTCTATTTCTGTTTTTTTCTAGGCATTCTTCAGCCTGATTTTCAGACAAGCTCCACTTCAGCAGACACAGCTTCAGCTAGAGCCAGCAACGGCTAAGGGCATTTAATATTTCTGAGATGAAAGTTGCAGCAAGGACTAAAAAGCCTGAAGCAGTTTTGGGCAATGTGACACACCAGCCCGCTGGCCCCATAGGAGCTGCAGCTGCCACACGGTCATGTAGCTGCAGCCATCCAGCCTCCCACAGCCCTATGGATTAGCCAGAATTGCCAACCTTTCCAGTATCACCCAGTCCCTCCATCTGAAAGCACAATTTGAGGGTACAGCTAGACCTCAGGAAGAGAAAGGGATGAGCAGGAGGCTTTTTGTGGTTACATCCAGTTCCTTCCTTCTATCCTTGGTGCTTTCAAAGTGCAATTGTGAACATTAGTATCCACTTCGCTGTTTGAAGATGTAATGCATGATTGAATTACTTTATTGCTAATTACCTGAGTATGAGTAGGTGGAATGTTTCTTCTGCCATAAATTCCCAGCAGAGAATCCTTCGCCAGTGAAATGTTAAATTTCAGGTACATGGGGTGGTGAATAGTGATCTGAAAGCGCCAGAACAAACCGGGTGGGATGGTCTGCATGACTTGGGCTCCAATCTCAACTTCTCCCGTGTCTATGGCTCGGCCCTTCTGAAACACTAATTTTGCAAAAACAAAGAAAACAATCAACAATCATATTCATAGCAGCTGAAAATAATGTTAGGTCCTTAGATATACTGGTGCATATTGAATCCAACCCCTAAACTGAAGATATTTCACTGAATTCATTGCATTTTTAAAAATCAATCAATCGAAAAGTAAACTTGCCTGCAATATTTACAAAAATCCAAACTGCAGAACCATTTTTGCCCTGGAAATCTTGCAACAAGTTCCTGATTACAGCAAGGTCCCAGTGCCACTGAGGTAACCACGGGCTTTTTAAGTGACCGTCAGGCTGCGAAACACAACCCACCAACACAGGGGTGCAGAGGGGGCTTCCTCGGAGCCGTCACCCAGGCTGCTGCCCAAGCCACAAAAAGGGACACGGGGGAAGGCAGAAAATGCATCAGATCTGGTGGCTGAGACACCACGTCCAAGCCTGAATTTCTATTAACCACTATTGCTAATGATTGTATTACAGCAGTGATATTCTAGTCCTAGAGAATAAAGAACATCTGTTTTTGTTTGGTCTTTCTGCATAAAAGGATATACAAGGGCATAAGGAGAGGGACAGGCATTAAATCTATAGCAAAAATTGGCATAACTTCACAATGACTAACAATAAATTTGCAGACATCTACAGTATGTAACTTTACACAAGGGTATGAGAGAGCTGAAATAGAAAGGGAAATGGAACGTGTAAAGAATTTGTTGCCAAACTAAATTGGAGCTGGCTTGCTTTGCTGGCTTGTATCACCATCTTTCTGTATTTTACTGCCTGCCAGAGATCAGCATCCTGACAAGCTGCAAGGCATGGACTCAGTCCTGCTACTATCAGAGGTAACTCCATCCTCTGTGATTTGCAAAACTCACATTCTTGACTGGAAAAAAAAAAGCAAGATAAGTTGCTACACACAAGAAGGGCCCAAGAGCAGAAAACTGCCATCAGCAGCCTTAGCCATTTATGCTTTAATTCATTCCAAAAGAGAATGAAAGATAAAGTGGAGCAGAATGAAGGATAAAGCGGAGCAAAAACGTCTCAAAACTCAGTTTTTACAATAATGCATAAAAATGTGTAATACAACATAATCTGCCTGAAATATTGTAGATTTCCCCTGGAAGTGAACATGGCAGTAGTGAAGCTATGGCCAGCGTTTTCCTAAACATTAATTGCATCAGGATCCTCAGCGGGCTCTTACGTAAGGCTTTAACTAGTGTAGGAGGTACTTAGCATGCTTAATGAATAGGGACTTAATTTAGAGGGCAGGAGCAATTCTCAGGGTATTGGATCTTCCAGCTTTATGGCTGCTTTGTGTCACTAGTAACAAAGCTACAGGAAAAACTGGAAGTGACTTCTAACACACACACTGCTGCATAAAAACAGCTATTCTTAGAGCACAGAATGCATTTTCTACAACTCACATACCTGTTACTTAATTCGTGCTACTTTAACAAAGCTTTTTAAATTTTTTATGGACCCCTACCAACCTTGAATATTCAGTTTTGAAAATACATTAAAGCTTCTAATGCAGTTGGACACAAAAGACGCATCTTGTCCTGCCCCAATGCACATGCTAAGTTCTACTTGGATGATATAAATTTTAACAATTCTCCTCTCTTTCCAGTAATCCAACAATATTAAATGTTAGTGATTATTTGCAAGCAATTGTCGTGCATTAAATAAAACATTAAGGATTTTTTTGGTGATATGGACGCATAGGAATTAATGAGATTCAATTACAAGATGGCAGAGCATTGAGTAGAAAGTCAAGGATTCCGTATAATTTTTGATGTTAATGGCCTTATTGGTCTGGGTTCAAGGTCCTTTAAAAATATAGAAACTGCTCTTCAGTTTGTCAGAGTGAAAAGGCCGGGTTCTTTGTTGTAAATAAAAAGCATCACATGTTCAGCTAGGGCACAGGCATCCTTTGAGAAAGCCTAATTTGATGCTATCAAATTTTGCTTAATTAATGTGTTAGTTTGGCTACGCTCAACACATCTCAGTAGCTTTCCCACATTTGTCTGAAAGTGCTTTCATTCTGGTAATAATTTGGTACTCTTTAAGAAAAAACAACATGAATTTACTTTTATTTCGCTATGCATGAAAGAAATGCATGTTGCTATTGACAACGGTGGCATACAGGAAAAAATACATTGCCCACCGAGAATATGTAGTTGCAGCAGCCCTTCCTTTCACATGCAACTTTCTCAGACAACCATCCAGCATGAAATGGCTCCTGTAAGAGCCCTGCCTGAACTGCATGTTTTCATATTCACCGAGACGCTGCTCCTTCCTTATAGAAAAATGATTCAGTTCTGTTGCTGTGCTGAACTGAGCTACACAGGTACTCAGCAGTACAAACAAGCCCTTTGCTGATGCACTCTCCAGACCAGCCTCTCATGTTTTTCTTGCTGTTTCTTTGGAGACACTGAAATAAGCATTTCAAATTACAATCCTGCACTTCTTCCCTAACCATCTTTCTCCTAACAACATTATTCCTAAGAAAAAGCAGGATTTAATTATCTACATATTATTCCTGATACAGCTCCCCATTGGTATTACATCTTTCCTGTTCTTTCCAAGTGCACTTTCTTTGTAAGCCTAAAGGCTAAGACAGATTCCTAATGGCAGGTTTCTTTGGCTTCAAGAAAGTAAAACTCTGAGCAGCATGGTGCCAATTATCTTCACAAGAAAGTACCCATATGCTGATTATTACTGATCCTGAAACAATCAATCTCCTTGTACTCCCCGGGTAAATACCAGCATCAATAGGACGCCTGAGTTTTTAATCACATTGCTATGTATTAAAATGTTAACTCATAGCCACGGGTCAGTGTGTTATAAAATGATTTTTTAAAGAACTCTGACTTGTTGTTTTGTCAACTTGATTTTCATTAAAAGATTAGTTAAAATACATGCTTTCAAAGTTTGGCAAAGCGTCCTATGCAGCTACACAGAGTTGGGAGGTCACAGTATCTAGCAGTACTTATTTATTCCTGTGAAATCGCACTAGGGGCTTCAAATTTAGAGGCAAAAATCAATTCTCTCTGTGGTATACTGCTGAAGCGAAAGGAGAAAAGAGCTGCCTGTTTCCAGGTCCCCTTTCCCACTGCATCTACATGGAGGAATAAAATCACTGGTATCTATGAAAAAAGATGGAGGAAAGGAGATTTAAAAAAGGGGGGAAAAAAAAAAAGCAGAAAATAGTCAGAGCCCATGTATCTATGCCTGATCCCAAGCTCACATTCTTTTTTCTTGTGCTTCCCCCAGTGTACACTCCCGGTTAGCATGCCCTGTATGATAAGATCCCCCTAAAAATGAAGAAGAACAAGGTGGAACCACAGTGCCAACAGTGTAACTACATGAAAGACTGGCCTCTGAGCTTGATAAGACCTTGTTCTTGGGTGTTTTTGTGGATTCACATGAGGTTTGGATGGTTTGATGTAAGGGCATTTCTCAGTCTTTTGACATGTTGGGATGTTTTGAGATGCCTCTGAGCATCTGTAACTTTTAAGACCATGTTCTGATGTGTTTTTTTTTCTGTTCTTCCACCTTCGGAAGCCAAATGCTTTGGAAGAGCCATTGCTAAATCTGTAATCTATTGACAAAATTATTTAGCGTAGTTGAGAAAAACTATTTGAGATAGGTTAGATATTTCCCACAGCGTACCTGGACAACAATACCAAAGTGTATAAAACATTTAAAGTATTTCACCATCAATCCATTCTAAGGGAAGAAATAATGGAAAATAACAGCATCACTGCTCATTCATCTGACATGATCTCTTAGCAGTTGTGCCACATTGATTTGTTAGACTTCTCTAGTGGGATGTAATCTTCCTTCTGGAGGGTCTGGAACAATAATGCTCCCCTTTGTCTCATCAAGGGCGAGATCTTACCTGGCATACACAAAATCAGACAGCTGCTCTGCTAGGGAAGTCAAACACGCCAGAGATCTCATATTGTTGCAGAGCTCTCAGGACAATTTTACCTTCCTGCAAATGACTGGTGTTTGCATTATATTCCCATTCACTTTTCTCCAATCTAACCTATCTGATTTATCCACTCATTCTTTTTTTCTCTTTTTTTTTTTTCCCCTCCCCTAAGTATCATAAGGAGAAATGGGAGGGCCATCTGCTTCCTACAGTCATAACACATCACCGTGGTCAGTTATCTTATAGTGCTCAATGGGAAATACGTGTCAGAGCTTGTAATTGATACAGGGTAGTCAATCTAGCTGATTAAATGGAAAGATCTGACAGGAAGAACTTGCACGTCTGCCCACGCCACCTTGCTCCCTGCTCCAGGCTCCTGGTTCCGCAGTCCTTGCCAGCCCATGGGTGCCCCTTGGCAGGACTGGGTCAGCTACCCACCTGGGTGGGACTACCCACCTACCCCACAGAGCTACTTGGTGCCTGCAGAGCAAACTGAGGTGAGTCACTTGCACCTCCCCACATCCCTGCAGGGCCACGGGAAGCTGTGAGGACACATACCAAGAAAGTGGGGTGAAAGTCCCACCATCCTGGGGCAGCAAGGAGCCTTTGGACTTGCTCAGGCTTCAAGTAAAACCTCAGCAGATTCCTGTAGACTCATTCCCTACAACTGAGGGAACCAGGATTTGACAGGGATGCTGTATTTTAGCTTAAGCCTTAACGGATTGGATGCCTTTAAAAGCATTAGGATTTCCAACCTGCTGCATCTTCTGGCCTGTCAGTACAAGGACTTGCACTTCCCCCAGACTGGCTTTGGTCCATGAAGCAGAGCTGCTGCGTGAGCCCTCCGCGGAAATCGGGAGCCCGCAGGGAGCCTCTCCCCTCTCCCGGCTCAAAAAGGAACCCCTGAACTCGCTAACCAAAGGAGGGCAATTGTTGGGGTGCTGCACAGAGCTTTCCTAAGGGCCTGCTTCACTCTGGTAATTTCAGGAGTTCTCCTGAAGAGCACATCACCAAGACATGGACTTTTCACATCCACTTCAAAATAATCATACCAGAGAACATACAACAACTTCTTAAGATATGTAGCAAACAGAATCAGAGTTGGAGTAATGTTTAAATATTTCTAAATCCTCTCCCCTGCCACTCATACATACCTTTTTTTTCTGTTTTATCAGATACTTTTCCTCCAATCGGCGAGTAAGTGGTATCCACGGATTCTGTTCCTTTATTTCCATGGCTAACTCCATTTTCATAGAGCTGCCCTTCCACAGGCTGCAGTTGCCAGGTTAAGCCAAACAAGTGCACTGCTGCAAAGAAACGAACACCAATTAATTGATTTCTAAGCTACAGCACAGTCACTCAGGCTAAAAAAGATTGTTACGACCCAATTTTTGTCAAGTGAAATATTATTTAGTTCTGTCAGGAATAAATCAGAATTCCATGGATTTTAATGAGCAATTTACTCTTTTACCTGAAAAACTCAATGTTTAATTAGCTTCCATACTTTCTTTTGGAGCTCAGCCAGGTCAGGGTGATGAATTTCTACAGCAATTAATGGAAATAACTTGCAATAATAGGATAACAGTTGCATGACAGAGTGTCTGTGACAGACTCTAATGCTACATCAATGTTGCCCATCAACTTTCAACTGCCAAAGAGCTCAGAGTTTGTTTGATTAAAACACTGCCATGAAGCAAAATTTCTAACCCTTTCCAACTCACTTCTAAGCAAAATTGTGCCTACCGCATTCCCAATTCTTTTCATTTAGATTATTCTATACATGAGTAAAAACAGTGAGTTGGATAGATTTATATTAAACTGCAGACAGCATTCTAGCTCTGTATCTAAAATACATGCAATCAGTCTATAATGAACAAGAACAGAAAAAAATATTATTTGTGCAATGGGAAAACTCTTCAAATTATTAATCCTTTTGTACAACATATTTTTATGTAGCTACTACTCCATCCTAGCTACATAGCCATTCACTATTATGTTTTCTTTCAGTTGCTTTTCATGTGTAGCACTGAAGGTTTGTAGGAGAAAGCCAGCCACAGAAGATATAATTTTCAGCATAATATGTTTGTGCTGCAGTCTTTCTAGCCAATTACCCAGGCCTTACTGAGGAGGACAAATTATTCAAGGAAGAGGTTGCCTCAGTATTGAAGTAACTCAGCAGGGAGGACTGATGACCCACTAAAATATAGATTGAGGATACCCCTCCACAGAGAGGATGGAATATCATATAAAGAGCAAAAACTGAGTAACGATCTCTGTAGCCACATGCAGCAATTGGCAGTGAGTAGCTGCAGCCCACCACAGAAGCCTAAAAATACAGGCCATGTATCTGCTTTTCCTGAAAGGTATAGGAACCTCAAGGACACTAGGGAAAATAAATGAGGATGATCTAGGATGAGGCTTTTCATTTAAAAGATGCTGTGCTCTCCCTTACACTTGCATATATTTTTAGAAAAAAAATAATCATGATATGAACAGCAAACCGGCACACTGCTGTCTGCATCTGTTTGCTCACGCCTGCCTTGCACGCTTAACAGCTAAACTGGGAAGCTGAATCCCAGGCTTCCAGTGGGTTCCTGCCAAGGACTTACTAAACCCACCACCGAACACCAAGCTGTCACTGCACCAGGGTTCATTCCAGGTCTGCGCCTCCTGGACCAACCAGCAGGAGAGAACGAGACAAGCCAAGCACAGCAAACTACAGCTGAATTGGTGAGGTGACACTGCACAGACTTTGTGCCACGTTTGTATTTTCACATTGGCTGCAGGAGGAGAAGAGAGGCAAGTTGACTGAATTCTCAGACCACGGCTTTGGGATCAGCCCTGGGCTCTGCAGACACCACTGAAATGCCAATTCCCCCTCCCTAGAAGAGCTGCTAGAGAATTACTCCAGAATCAGAGGAGAGATCCCAAACCAGAGATTCGCCTCAACTGCTTCATATCCCGTTGCCTGGAACGTGCCGGTGGGCCCCTGGGAATGCTTTAAAAGGAGCTTGCAGTCAGCTCAGCCTGCCGCTCTGATCCTCAGGCTTATTAATGTGAGACAGATCACTGCTACATAAAGGTACAACAGATAAACCAGCACCCTGCCCTGCTCCAGAGCTTGCAGCTCGTGCTCCTCGCCTGAGCTTCGGGGCATTACAATTTAAAAAGTCAGTAACAACCAAAAAGAACAAAGTGTAATGGAATTGATAAGTAATGAATGTATATTTAATTTATAGTAGTGCAAATAATTATATTAATACATGAAACATTAACAGCTGATGTGAAGCATAATTGCACATGTAGAATTGGTTTTAGTGATCATACAATCAAGAAGCATAACCTCTGTTATAGTATTACACCTCTGTATGTATTTTCACTGATGTTATGATACCTATCTTAAGAGAGTATTTGCATCAGCTACAGAGAGCACATCACAGAAAAAGAACTGAATGTGTAATGCATATTTTTCCTTACTCTATGCCATTTCCAGATTACATACATTATGCATTTTGTCATCCGTTTGCACCGATTCCACTAGTTTGCTTGCTTTGTCTTCCCTTCAGGCTGAGGAAGTGCTGTTGTTTTTACAGTTTGTGCCAGAGCTTGGCAAGCTAGCAAAACTGTTTGTATGTATGTTTGACAGGCTGTTTCCTCCCTGAAAAACACCAACCGCCTCGCAGAGATGCCGGGCTCTGCCAGCCCTGGACTCCTGACTCGCAGCCTGTGGGGGACCGCGTGCGACACTGGCAGAGCAGCTTCCCCTTACGCAGCGAGACCCAGCGCCTGGAAACCCTGCGCTCTGCTACGGCACCACCGTGCGCCTGAACTCATCCCACCGGCTTCTGCCACCGCAGGAGCCCGGTCACCTGGCAATGTTGGAGGAAAAGGGACTTTCATTATCCTACCTTGTAGGATACTACATACCTGCCTTTGGATCCAGGTACTACTCCTGTAAGAACTGGACTATAACCAAAAGCCATTGATTCTTAGAGATGTCCTTTCCAGAAGGTACCTACAGGGAATATTCTGTGCATATTTAGTAGACACAGAGCTTTAGCTTGTCTCTTCCCTCTTCTGCGGTACTTTTCTTTTACCTAAGTTAGACTGAACTTTGACAAAGTCTTTTGCCTATATTGTACATGCATTGTATGTAAAATATTCAGATATTCCACCAAGCGAGTGAGTAAACAGCTTCTAACATCAATGAGCTTCACAGCTGCAAAATTCCTGCTTCAAGTTAGGTAGGGCTGCAGTGAGTCCCCAGAGGAATCAACCCATATCCCCTCACCTGGGCCTGATCAATCCTCTCATATAAAAGCTATCAGCAACTGTGCTTCTCTACCTGACATTCCTGAATATCCATCTTGATTCCTCTGTTTCTTTGACTCTTCCACGCTACAGCAAATCTCATCTGAAAACATATTCTTTCTTAGTTTGCTTGAGCTTTCAGTATATTCACCCCTCTACCATTATATTATTTCCCTGCTCTATGTTACTTGTGAGTTATATGCTGCTACACGTAGAGTTCTACATTACTCTAGGGTGATTTGAAGGAGGTAAATATACCTAAAGACCAAATATGACCCTCTTCACAAAATGTCTAGAGATGTTACCTGTACTCAGAACGTATTTTTAAGATAGTGCTGCTTAATTCAAATAAAGTTTCAGATAAAGTAGCAACAAAAAAGTGGATGGAGAGATTTTACAACATATACAAGGATTTTAGTCCAGCTACTGTATTTGGTGGTGCTGAAGAGAATGGGGGGTGCCGTGAAACTGAGCGGCTCCCCTGGACAGGCTGCAGCGCGGGGTCGCTCAGGGGGACATTAGAGCAGTGACCAGGAGCACAGCAGAGTCTGCTTGTGGTCCCCTCTCCTGGCTAATTTACTATGCTTGTAAAGAAAAATAATTATTAGGTATAAAACAGATCTCTTGCAGAAGTAAATCAAAGGCCTATATCTTCTATCCTACCCATAATATTCCTTCATGAAAAAAAAGGACATGAAAAGCTAAGATGGTTTTATGCTGTCTGAGGGATTTTCTCTATCCAGAGGCAGATTTT
>JAVCKT010020498.1:6246-39315 GCA_032273925.1 Rhynchotus rufescens | reverse complement strand
ATAGTAGCTGTTGCTATTAATTATATTTAAGGAGAAGAAAAGGAAAAGCATGTGACTGCTCATTTATCAGATTCAAGAGGCTTCACGGGAGGTGTTAAATGTTCGAGGTGTTGGTCAGTCCTTCCTACACCACTTCGGCCTCGCGCCTTCTGAAGCTCTCTATCATGGCTCTGACAGGATTGGGTTCATTCTCCAGGTCTTTGACAGTTTTATTCTTCACACAGCAGCAACAGTCTAGCAGCTCATAGAGGAAAGCCAACACCACCAGCGAAACCACAGTAAAGATAAATATAATCAAAATAATGAAGCAGGCCGTGTTCCAGTTATCATGGAAAGGGTAAATCTTTTGCACTTGGAAGCCCAGGTATTGGTAAATGGACGTCGTCTCGTTCCAGTGGGTGGTGTTGAAGGTGGCCATTCCTGCAGGGTCCTCTCGCTGTGTTTGCTACTCAGGATTTGGCGCCTGAAAAAGAAAGCAAAGCTGTTGAGAACTGTTTTAATGCACCCATGATGCTGAAACAAACGCTGCAGACAAGTCAGGCTTGCAAGGTTGGGTTTGGTGGTTCCTTGAGCAGTCACGTACGTAGTCAGCAACCTGTCTGTTGGGGTGGCCGTTTGTTGAGATTGGATTCTTCCAGACTGAGACTAAAAAGAAAAAGTTCATATAAAGGAAGAATTTGATGTAATTTTTAATACACCGAAGTTGCTGGTTTGTTTTTGCTGGTTTGTTTGTTTTTAATTTAAATTATCTTGGCAGATATTTCCAAAGAGGAAATGGAGCTGAGCTTTTTGTTTGCTCTTCTGGTAGACAGGAATTGCCCTTGTCTCCAAGGCTTTACTATTTTAGATTTTCCTATTAGCACAGGCTAGTTAACATGGCAGCATTTTCTGACTTGTGAGAGCCAGACTTGCCCAAGCACTTAACCCTCTGCTGTTTAACAGGGGCTTTTGCCCAAGAAACCCAACTGCGTCCAGCGCAGCCGTTGAAAGCTGTGCGTGGATGAGGGAGACAGATCCGGGTCGCTGTGAGGGAAACATGTGGAGCCTTTAGGTGACACGCAGCAGCGAGGAGCACTTGGCCAACCCACCTGCCTCGTGGAGCCTGTCACCACCAGGCAAACGGCACAAGGCGCTTTTGGCTGCTCAGACACCCTAGAAAACAGGCCCTTTAGGGAGGGGACAGATGCAGGAGACACGGGACGGTCACTAGAGGCAACCAAACTCTTAGTTCCATGTCTGACTTCTGCTTTGTATGTAAAGCAAGAACTGAAAGTATCTATTTAAACTTTTGTTTGTTTGCTTTCATTAGAAAGCCTCCCTGGCTACCCATATGCAACTTAATTTTGCCTTTTTTAATATTGCAGCAGTCAGCCCTATGGAGCAAAGGGGCACGCTGATGTCTCCGTTACTAAACGAACCCTCAGATAATACTAGGAACCTTGCACATTATAGAAATAATTCTGGCCAGTATGTTTGGGACGTAAAACCCACAAAATGCCTAAGCAAATGAGAAGTGACAAAGGAAAAGTGCAATGGTGCCTACTTGCACGGATTACTTAAAGAAGGAATTTTTAAATTGTGGTGTTAAGGTAGTGTATGAAAGCAGAACGATGCAGCCAAAGCAGCTGCTGATGTAGGTCTTGGGTGTTGCTCAAATGTTGTACCTTTTGTCTGTTGTTCAGTCTGGAATGTATTGAAATAGATTTGGCCCTGTTGGTGAGAAGAGAAACCATGGTAGGTTTTGTGCTACAGAGGAGTTCTGGAAGAGTAACGTAACGTGCTGTTTCCTTTGTTAAATCTGGGCCCCAGGATAAAGGAATGGAGTATGAGAAATGGGAATGAGATGGATAGATTCATCTGTCCTCCTTTAAGCATTTACAGAGCAAATCCACCTTAAAAGTACTACAGAAATCAGAGCATCTGGGGCTTTGGAATTTTGCTTGCTTTGTAAACATGCAGGAAAAATACTCTTGATGCGTATTGCTAAAATACAGCAGTTTAGTCGCGAAAAGAAACGGGGATTTGGGGCAAAGCAGGGGGCCAGGCTCGTTCCCGCTGCGTAGCCCAGACCTTCCTGGCTGTGCCCTGTGTGAAGAGGTTAATTGTGGCCTGGAGAGCAGGTATTCAGTGCCCCCCAAAGATGAGGCCCCCCTTGGATTGGGTCGGGGCGCACAGATAAATAGCAGCGCCCTGTGTTAGCTGGATTGCTAAGCCACGAGGCTGGAGCAGCCATTTCTGAGCCTTCCTGCCCCTCGGGAGGCCAGCGCCTGTGAAAGCTGCCGAAGAGAGCCGTGGTTCGTGCCGTTTTACCCGTTATAATGGCATAATTGAAATATGTATTGTGAGCCCATTGGATCTATGCTTTTCGGCTGTTGTACGTGTCCAGAACGCTGCACCCTACCCGGTTAATGACCTGGATTCGGCAGCTTCCGTATGAGGCTCGAAATTAAAAGCATCTTAATTCTTTGGATGCGGCAACAAAGCAGGTTTATTGGGATTATATTCTTGGAGCAGGGGGAAATGACGAGAGAAAAAAAAAATCATTTTGATACCATGCTGAGGAAATCCTGTATAAGAAATGATTGAACGGACATTTTGGGGTAACAGCACTTACACAGCCCACATGAATTCTAACCTGTTAGTGTTGATTGATCCTTGCTGTAACGTTCACAAGGATAATGGACAATAAGGATTTTTTTCCATTCCGCAAGCATACAGCCCTTGTAGGGAAATTAGCAGATGAGACTTAAAAATAACCTCATTGGGAAACATAATTCTTAATTTTCAGTGCTTTCTTCCTCCTCCCTTTTTCTTTTGAAATTGCTTCTATTATGTTTTCCTTAACACAGAATAAGTGACAAGAAATGTGGGGCTATGGGGATGGGAAGGCTGCCTCCCTATAAGCCTTAAATCCATTGTGTTCCCTGCCCGTTGCCTCGCGTGCGTCAGCTCCTCGCGGAAGATGGAGGGGTGGCCAGCCTCCCATCCGTGCGCAGGCTGGGAAAGGGAGCAGCGAGACAGGCTCCTCCGCGCTGAGCAGCACAGCCCCCTGCTAAATCCAGAGGAAGGAGGGCCAAACAAAAACCCACCGCCCTCATTCCGAGGAGCTTTCTACAGGCTAGGGGCACAGGTTATTTCAGGAAGGAAGCCCCGAGCGAAGGCGGCGTTGGGGGACGCGAGGCACCTACCTCTCCTTTGAAGGGATGCTCCTCCGTGCCCCTTTCCTGGCGCAGGCTCCGCTCGGCTGACATGGAGCCTTCCCACTATTGGCCGCAGCGCCGGGCTGCTGACAACTTCCTTTCTGCTCATTTGCATCCAGCCCTCGGCCGCAAGTCGGAAAACTGGAACCCGGCTCTTCCCGCTTCCCATTTTTCGGCGTTCCCTTTTTGTATGAGCCGAGCGTAGGAGCGTGAGGGTGTCGCGAGCCGCTCTCCTCCGCACGGGATAGGGGCTGCTCGGGCCGGGACGTTGGACACCTGCAGATTCCGGCGTGGTCGGATGAACTACGGCACGTTGTAGCCGGGCCCGTTGGGCAGGATGATCCTCTCGAGGCAGAGGAGACAAAACAAAGACGTCGTTTGCTCATAAGTACTGCCTGTTGTCATGCTGGTTTTTAGTTTGGTCCTTTTTAGATCTCCTACTGCACCTTTCACTTCATTTATAAAATTTGCTTTGTAGAAATAAATTTTTTTTGTTAAAAAAAGGATCTAGTCAGGGGTTATCTGCATAGGCTACATTTTTAGAGGGAGATGGCTTTATGTTTCTCCTATTTTATACCCTTAATAAGTTTTTAACTCCCCCAAAATATGTATATTCTTACGAAGGTGGAGGTCTGTTCATTCTCCTCTGCTAACTTTGGAATTTTTGTGCTGTGGAAAATCTTGAAGCTGGCCCAGATTAGCTTTAAAATTATCTGCTGCTGAGTTTTGACTAGATGCACAATTTCCATTGCTTGATCATTACCTTTTTTACTGGCTTGCAGGTAAAGGTAATAGTAGATCGAGACATTAAGTAGATCAAGAGGAGACATTAACAACATTCAGCTAAAGCGTATTGGCCTGGAAAATGTAATTGGCGTTTTCCTCTAAAGACTTTTGCAAGGGTATCTGCATTTAAACCATCTGATTGGAGCACCCTTTCTCCACATCTGCTGCTCAGGAAGGTCTGAAAACATCCGTGCTTCCTCCCCACCACAGAGCAGCTCTAAGATACCCCAAAAAGGGCTGGGAGTTTCCAAGGCTGGTTCTAGCAGGCTTCTCCTTGGCCTCAGAGGCTTCTCCTTTGATGTATCTGGCCTGCAGTACCTGCTCCTGTGCAGCTGCTGAGACCAGCCTGTGCTTCCCGGTTCTGCAGGCTGACCTTGCAAATCTCAGCCTCTGCTTTCACCGAGGGTTTCTCTGGCATGTTGATGAAGGAGCAGGGAGGCCTCCCTCTTCTTTTGACAGAAATGTTGGAGCTCTTCACGCCGGGGAGGTGATGCAGGTGAGCGTCACACTTGCCTTCCTGCTCTCCTTGCTAGTGCTGATGCCTACCAGAGGTTCCCTTTCCTCACCACAGACTTTCAAGCCCCCTTTCTTCTCCCTGGACACCTTTGCTTAGCACCTTCTGCAGCCTCCCCCTTAGTTAAGGGCTTAAATTTAATTGCTGTTTCTTACCTCTTCACTGGTTTTTTTCACGTAAATAGTAGGTAGCTACTGTGTTGTTGTATCTACTGATGTGATGTTTACTGTGCTGTCCAGTTTGATTAGAAATTGTCAAACTATGAAGAAAACTTCCCATGATGGTTGTGCAGGTACTGGACCAGCACTTGTCCAGCATCAACTTGTTTGTCAATGAGGAGTCCTCTGAGTTACCACTTCTGCTCACAGTTCTGCAGGGTCGTGGAAGAAGACAATAAAAGGGACAGAGTATAGGGACAAAAGGGATTGTTGAAATCCTCGATTATTTGTGTAGGAACAGCAAGGTGGTGTTGAAATCCTCATTTATTTGTATAGGGACAACAAGGTGGTGTTGAAATCCTCATTTGTTTGTCTGTTTTCTCCTCTTGCAGATCACAGCAATGGGTCATTTAACTTGAAAGCCCTGTCAGGAGGCTCAGGCTACAAGTTTGGAGTCCTTGCGAAAATAGTGAATTATATGAAGGTATGGTGATTTGATTGTGTAATGTTCTGAAACATTTTATTTCTTTCTTTTGCAGTACAGAAGATCCCAAATATTTTAGACTTTGCAGGACCACAAGAATTTAAAAGACTTTGTTAAATACAGCGTGTTAGCAAAAAGACCAGCAGACAGTTTCATTATGAAGTCCCAATGATTCTTGGTCATTTTAAAACCAGGCGGCTGCTTTTTACTTGTAGGAAAAAATAGCACCTGGGAGAATCTGTCAGTGTTTAGTATTCATGAGCTACGTATCAGAATAACTTGAAATTTGGTGATTTCCAGATGACTTAGCATCTTCAACCTCACCTTGTACTAACCTAGTGCTTTTCCTTATTCTTAAGGCCCCTAAATAGTTATTTGTATATTCTTCATATATTATTCCTTTTTACCTATGCATATTGTAACCCTCCTGGTTTAGTAGAAGTTATTTTGTTATTAAATTATACCGCTATAGTAGCTATTTCACCAGAACATAGTCCCCGAAGGAGCAGAGAGCTCTGAGATGCTGTTTCTTCTTCCAGACTCGACACCAGCGCGGCGATACACATCCATTAACCCTTGAAGAAATTTTGGATGAAACGCAGCATTTAGATATTGGACTGAAGCAGAAACAATGGTTAATGAGCGAGGTAAGCACACACTGGTCCATTTTAAATAGACATCAAGGAGATACGCTGAGCCCGAGTATTTGTTCAGTTGCAAACTCTGTAAAAAGGTTCTGCTTTAAGAAAGTGCTTGTCTGTCTTTTCTGCTGTGGAGGTAGGTCTAAAGTGAAAACTCTTCTGACCCTTTAAAGGCTCGACCTGAATTGTTGCACAATGAGTAATTTTGGTGTGAAGCGAGTTTGTTTATTGCTAATATCAGAGCATATTGATTGCTTGGTAGCACTTGATAGTCACCCATAGGCTGCCGTTTTGCACTCCGTGTTGTTTCTGTTCCCGTCCCTTTCTCAAAGGGGAGCATGTGTGGCTTTCTGCCGTAAGGTAAGAGTCTTTGTGGACCTTCCAGCCAAAACCATTATGTGAACGATGCTGAACCTACTTTGGGCTTTATTCTGTGGGGAATTTTGCCAAGGTCACATCTGAGGTTCTGCATTAAAATCTAGTTCCAACTGAGCCCTCCAAGCTGACACCTGCAACATGTGGCTGTCATTGCTAGTACCAATGCGTGCTCTTTTCTCAAGGTCTAAAATTTACATTCCTGTTCCAGGCTTTAGTCAACAATCCCAAAATAGAAGTCGTAGATGGAAAGTATGCTTTCAAACCCAAGTACAACTTGAAAGATAAAAAGGCTCTGCTCAGGCTGTTGGACAAGCATGACCAGCGAGGCCTGGGAGGAATCCTTCTGGAAGATATTGAGGAAGGGCTTCCCAATGCACAGAAAGCCATAAAGGTGAGTAACACTTGCTCACCCTTCAGTGAAATTGTATTTCCCAGGGTTTGATGTTGTAGCATTTTCCTTGCTTCATCCTGTGTATTAAGATTTGTCCTGATTTCTTGCCAAACTGGCAAAGCTGCCTCTTACAAAACACTCTTCATCTCCTGTATTCCAACCCTGGGCATTTAGTTGTGCTTTTAGACACATTAATCTCAGCCCTGTATATCTCATCTCTGTTTTAATAGTGTATTTATCATCCTTATGCCTTTCAGAAGCTTTTAAGTGCAAGTTGCATTGCCGCTTCTCTAGGTGAAGTTGGAATCCTTTGTACACTCTGCAGATGTGATTTAATTACCTATTTTAAATATGCTGTATTTAACAGCAGAGCTTGCAGATAGCAAGATAGGAGCTGTCCCTTCTTGGGTTTTGCAACCTTTAATAAACACCTTTTCATAGTTGCAGGCAATTGCATTTTCCTTTTGAAACGCTTATCAACCTTTCTGTTTCATTTTCTTTACATCAATGCATTTATCTCCAGTAGGATATGTAGAAAGTGATTTTGAGCTGCTCTTTTACATGTTTTATGGAGGCTTTAGGGGACCAGATCATCTTTGTTAATCGCCCTGATAAGAAGAAAATTCTTTTCTACAACGACAAGAGCTGCCAGTTTACTGTGGATGAAGGTAGGTGTTTCTTTACATCCATTTCCGCGATAAATGATTTGGATTCTTCTTATCGCCTGTAAGCAGTCTTTATGGAGAGCAGTGTTTTGATTTGGTAAAGAAATATGAGATGTAGTCCTCATAGCACATAGTCTTAGCACAGAGTCTTAGCACAAAGGCTTAACATTAGCATGAGTCTAACAAGACGAGGGGGTGAGTGCAGGGCTGGCATCATCTCTGTGCCAAAATAGATACATGGCACACAGAATCCAAGATTTCTTTTAAAGCAAAGCAGTATAGAAGAGAGTGAAAATCAGTGGAGCAGTAACCAAAAGTATGCAAGTGCCTTCTGAGTGTGGATTTGCTGTTTCTTTCCAGTTTGTTTATTGATCATATTCCTTTTATCAGTAAACGTGGTGAGGAACAGGAGATGAAACAGTAGGAGCAGGCAAAGAGCAAAGAGGTGGGAGCAAAATTATCGAGAAAGGCTGGTTTGCAGCTCGAAGGGAAGTGGGAATGTGGGGAGTGATGTTGCTGCCAGGAACTGGGGATGCTGGACTCCAGGCTTTGAGCATGTGTTTGCTGACAAATAACTGTGAATCTTGGCCCCAAAGTCCATTTTATGAAAAGGTTTAGCAAGAAAAATCTGTTAAATCTTTAACAGATAACCATCATGAATCCAGGACTGTCCGTGCACTAAGTTAAATTCCAGGATATCTGTGGCAGACCTGTGTTTAGGAGCAAGCAGTGCAGGCCATGCTTATGGACATGGGGAAAAAGGTTAAATTAAGCCCCCCACAACGAGT
The DNA here is from genome assembly GCA_032273925.1 of Rhynchotus rufescens. NCBI lineage: Eukaryota > Metazoa > Chordata > Aves > Tinamiformes > Tinamidae > Rhynchotus > Rhynchotus rufescens. Next base: position 31,310 of record JAVCKT010020498.1, on the reverse strand, counting down.
TTAAGCCCTGTGGCTCTGGCTGGCCCCAGCGTTCAAGGCCCAGGTGCCAGTGACAGGGACAGGGATGCCAGGCCGCTTTGCTTGCTCTCCTCCACAGGTGGCAGCACGTTCCCGTCTCATCACCGAGGGATGTCCCTGCTCCGCACCCGCCCTTTCTGCTTCGCTTTACCAGACGGTTTTTGTTCTGAAATGGGGCAGAATACTCTCTCTCTCCTCCCTGAATCTTGTTACCTGCCTGCGCGCGTCACGTCCCCGAGTGGGTTCACTCGCTTGTGCAGGCTGCAGTGGGGCTTTTCTTCCTTTTTTCCAACCACGTTGCCTCACGCAGAAGCCACCTTGTTGTTGGGGAGCGCGTTTTCCGTGGATTCGTTGCAGGGCGCATCTCCCGGGGAGCCAGTGGCAGATGTGCCTGCGAGCAGGATGAGTTGTGACACGCTCCTGAGGTAGCGGTGCTATTTCAGCTCATTATCTCCTGCAACGCTCAAACTGCGTTTTCAGAAGGCTGCAAAATAAGCCTTGAAGTGTTGTCAGACGCTTTGATCTGGCAGCCCGTGACAGTTCAAAATGTTTCTAGCTTTATGTTCGTCCGAAGGAGAGAATATAAAAAGGGCCGCACGCTCCTCAGTGCATGATTCTGCCATATGACACGCTACAGTTTTAAACATATGCTGTCTGGAATTAATGTCCCCCAGGAGCTAGGCATCCTCTTCTGTCACTGCCTGAGTAGTCGCTGGAGGAGAAGGGAGCTGGGGCAACTTGGAGGCTGATGCTTGAAGCTCTAGAAGGAATTTCCCTCTGGCAGTGCCTGTCTCTGCACTGGCTGCAGGTGTCCTGATGGCTGAACGAGCTTTTCGGTCTCCCTTTTTGGAAAGAGATCCTGAGCGACTTACCAGCATGCTATATCGTGGTGCTAAGCACGCTGGAGAAGGTATTTGTAGTAAGGAGGGGCTTTGGCCCTTCGTTTTAATGGGATTAGCCAAAGAAGGCGCAGGTGGCACGTGTTCCTCCTTGGCTTCCCGACTCATGAGCCTGTGCTCAGTTCGGGGGCGGCGGAAGGGGCTGTAGAAGCCGGGCTCGGTGTCCGGAGCGAGAGCCGGGCTGTGCTGGGGCCGGGCGCCCGGCGTGCGGCTCGAGCTCGCCCCGCGCTGCCTCCGTGCTCAGGGGCCGCTCCGGCCGCCTAGGGAGCCTTCCGCATCCCGGCGCGGAAAGCACTGCAACGCTGGGGAGAAAAAGGCCATTTAGTCACGTAGCATTTTCTTAATGCTTCTCCGAAGCACCTTCTGAAGAGGTTTCAGGAACGGCCGCAGCCTCTTAAGGCTAAAAGCGGGAAACAACTTCCTTGGGGTTGGCCGAGTTATGGGAACGCAGGCAGCCGGAGCGCGTCCTGGTGCGTGGCCGGAACAGGCCAGCACGTGGCAGCTCCAGCAGCCGCCTCCAGCCCTGCAGAGGTACCAGGCTCTCTGCCTTGCCCACAGGCAGAAGGAAAGACCTCACATTTTAAAAAAAAAAGTATTTTGAGAGCATCCTGTTGGAAAGACCTCCTGTCACCCTATGTCTCCTCTCTGGCCTGCTGCACCCGTGTGGAATCCCATTCCAGAGGCAGAGGAGGACAGTGGGGCCATGAGTGCTATTTCTGCTTTATTTTACAGGCCCCTGTCACAAAACTGTTGCTTTTTCCAGGCGGTGCCCGCTTTGTTCCTGGGAGCCGCGGCAAAGGGCAGTGGTATCCGCCCAAGTTGGGGACATCTCCTCCCATCCCAGTTTCAGTGTCTGAATTTCAAGGCTGATCTGCGGGCGCAGAAACGCAGCAGCCCCAAACGGGCCGGGTTGCTCCGTGAGGCCCGGAGTTGGCGCCAGCTTTCCCAGGGGTGCTCATGGTATTCCAATCGTATTCCCCAGGTCTAAACATTCTCTTGCTCTTGCCATCTCCGTTCCCGCCTCAGCGGTCAGTGTGCGCCGAGGGGCTGCTCCCGGCACGGCTCCACCTTTGCCCCGAGCTTTTCTGCGGGGCTGCGGCAGGACAGCAGCGTTACCAGCAATGAGCAATGCCACGGTTAGAGATTAACCCCACTCTGCATTTTTTGTGCATGTTGATCCTTGACGAGCTGGCCATTTATTTTCTAGCGCTTAATTTTTCACTTTTGTTCTCCAAGGGAAGGTCTGCAGTTAACCTTGGGTGTCCGTCCTCCCTCTTTCTGCTCTTTCAGCGTGTTTGCCTGTGCAGCAGGAGCTCTAATAAAGAGTCTCCGTCGTTCTGTGATTTATGCACAGCCTTCCCATTCTATATCCAAGTTGCAAAAAAATCTTGCTTTGGAGGATGTTTTTTCCTGCAAAGTGTGAGGCTACATTTGCACAACTCGTGTCTGATTCTGCTTTCCAACCACCATGAGCTCTTGGTGCCCGGCCGAGGGGACCTGCATATTCCAGCAGGGAGCATGAACGGGAAAGAGGCAGCTTGAATGGAAAGGAGGTGCATTGGGATTGAAAGAGCGGGTTGTGCTCAGGCCAGAAGGTGCAGTAGGCCCCTTGCTGCATCCTCTGCTGTGCGAGGTAGATGTGAGTGCTCCCTGCTGAGGAATGAGCTGTGGTGCCCGCACCAGCCCCTGCTCCGCGCTGCCCGGACAGCCACGGGCCTTTCCTTTGCTTCCCGGGGAGCTTGGAGAGCCCCTTGAGCGCCGGGAATGGGAAGAAAAGAGAGATCTGGGGCTTGAAGCACGTGCCTGGATAGACCCAGTGCTTCAGGGAGGGAGCTGGTCCACGTGCAGCGACTAATGCTGTTTTGCTGCAGCGTGTCTAGAGCCGGGGCATCTTTTGACAGCCGTGCACTAAATTTATCTGGAAATAAAGGGGGGGAAAAAAGGTAGTCTTGCGCTGCCGTGAGCGCCTCTGCGTTTATTTATAGTTTGTTAGCCGAAGTCGCTGACAGGATCTATCTGACTTGCAGCCTGGGGAATGAAGGGAGGTGGAATCGTACCAGCCGCTGCCTGGAGAAGACATTCCGGAGGCTCTGGGAAATTTAGCCTGATGCAGAAAGTGTTCGGGCAGATGGCAGCAGCTCTAATTAAGACTTACTGTCTCTTTTTCTTTTCCCCAATGCAGTGGTTTTTAAGGTATCTCTCCTCTTAACACCAGAGGAATTTCAGTGATTTATTAACTGTACTGCACAGTTTATATTATATTGCAGTGATAAACGAGCTCCATCCCACTGAAGTCCATGTCTCGAGTGTTCACTAAATGGGAGTAAGAGATGAAAAGGCTCCCATGGCACTGGCTGCTGCATGTGCAGATAAAGTTGCCACGTGTGGTTGGTTATTACCCCCTCATTGAGGTGGTAGGAACTGGGGCTTAGGAAGGACAGTGACAGGCTAAGCAGCTCTAAAGGTGCTAGGTAAAAAGAGGGACTCTCTGGCAAAATCCCATTAAAAATGTACATTGCTTATGGTTGGCAACACAGATGAGAAGCAGCCCATCATTTCCATTAACTAGGTGAGTGGGTCTGTCTGTCTTTCCCCCTTGGAAGCGTGCCTGGCATTTGGAGTGGAAAAGACCCCAAAAGCTGGGGACTGGTGGCAGGGTTTGTTCTCAGAGGTGCAAAATGAGGGTGGTGTTTTGGTGTTCCAGAATTTCAGAAGCTGTGGAGGAGCATTCCCGTGGATTCGATGGATGAGGAGAAAATTGAAGAGTATCTGAAACGTCAGGGTATTTCTTCTATGCAAGATGCTGGACCAAAGAAAATAGTAAGTTACAGATTACAAATATTTATCTGAGGTTTCTTTCTTTGCAACCCCCTAGTCTTAATTGCAAAAGAAAGAGGAAGGGGGCTCTGCCGTGCACCCTGCTTGGACTGGGGTTGCACGCCGATGCTCCTTGCAAACCAGGCACCTTACTGTCCTGCTGCCTTCAAGGCAGCGCCGACCAGCGCCGTGTCGCTCGCCGGGTGGAGTGTCACAGTGGCAGGACAGACCCTTGAGCGCTGTCCCCTTCCTTCCTTCCTTCCTGTAGGCTCCTGTTCAGAAGAGGAAGAAACCAGCTTCTCAGAAGAAACGCCGCTTCAAGACTCACAACGACCACTTGGCTGGCGTGCTGAAGGACTACTCGGACGTCGTCGCTGGCAAGCAGTGAGCGGCCCGGTTCTGGGGCAAGCAGGTGCTTGCAGACGGGCGTTTTGCCACGCGGGCTCGGCGGCTGCTCGCGCAAGGACTGGCTCTGTGTAGTAAAGTGAGGGGTTTTTTCCCCATCCCAGCAACTGCTGGGATACAACAGGTCAATTTAAGAGCAAGTATGAACTGCGGGACTTAGAGTTTCATTTACTTAGCTGATGGGAGATGCCTCCCTAAGTAAGAGGCTCTCCCTAGTTGCCTCTGGGTTTGGAGTGGTAAGTGGTGCTCAGCATGTAATGCCAGAGTTCCTGCTCAGTGCTTAACTCGGCCTTTACAGTGCTTAGTGGGTAGTTACCTGGAACTGCTTAAAAGGAGCTTTCTGGTAGCATTGACTGTAGAGCATTTGTTTTACCTCTTTTGGGAAAACTTCCTAAAAAAAAAAAATCACTGCAGGTGAGTTTTCTTTCAGAGTTAAGTGCACCTCCTGTTTTGCCTCTGCCGACCTAGGGTGAGATGCAGCTTTACAGAGAGGCCCCTCCAGGACACACAGCTTGACGAAGCTGCAGCTTCCTCGTGCACATCAAAAAGTGCCCTTGGCCCTTTCTCCTCCCTGCCGGGGTTGCACAGGTTACGTGCTAGGGACAGGAGGGAAGTAAAACGAAATAAAACTAGGGATTTTTTTTTTTTAAAATAATAAACTTACAATCTTCGTGTCCGGTGTGGCTTCCTCAGCGAATGACAGAAACAGCATCTCTCACCCAGGCTGCCCTTCCCTTTTCCAAGAGGTAAAGGACTCTCTGCTGCCTTTTCTTTTCTCAATGAGTTATTGTTCGGGGCTAACACTGGCAGCTTTTATCTCCCTTGCAAGGGCAGGGGAGGAAACCACCTTTGCTGAAAGCTCCCTCTAGGAGCGCGGGTGCAGATCGGCTGCCGGGGAGCGGCGCCAAATCCTGCTCCCTTGATAACTTATGTGTATGTACCCCTCTGCTTCCCTCAATGCTCATATTGTTTTCGTGGCACTGCGGGAGAGGGGCGGTTTTTCTGCACTTCTGGGGTGAGGATCACAGATAAAATAGGTGCCTGTGGTATCTGGCCGGCAGCTGGTTCCTGCCCTGGGCGGAGGGCTGGGGCTTCGCTTGACGCACGCAGCAGGCACTGAAGCACAGAGGCTGCCCCGTCTGGGCCCTGTGAGCTGATGAGTTGTGTCAGGGTGCTTAGAGCCATGTGTGTGCACATATATGCATCCCTTCGTATGCAGAAGCACAGAGCAGTAGGCTTTGAAGTTGTTCTTCGGTCAGCGTAAGCTCTTTTCCCTTGGTGCTTTCTCTTTTGCCATGGCAGCTCTACTTTAAGGCCTCCCTAAGAGGCACACAGAGGGGAGACTGGTCCCAACTCCTGGATTTAGTAAAGACCTTCGCTCAAGATCAAAGGTTCCCTCCCCTCTTCAGCATTTTTGAGCAGCGTGTTTTTGCCTGTGTGGTGATGAACAGTTGCTTTGCTCCAAGGCAGAGCTCTTAGTGAGCGCTGAGCTACTTTCCCTGCCTTGCGAGCCTTCCATGCCTTAAGTGCAGCTTCCCCACACAGCATCACCCTTTCTGCTCTACAAAGCAAAGCACCTGGGACAGACCGTAGGGCAGGGCCACCTGCTCTCCCTCACAGCCGAGGTCATTAAGGTAAAAAGGAGACTAAAGACAATGTCCCTGGCCACTTCTGAAGAGGAAAGTTAGGAGAAAGCACTGGAGTAGTTAGTTAGGAGTTAGGAGAAAGCACTGGAGCAGGAAGTGAGGATTTATCTAGCAGTGCTCTGTATTGTAGGGGCAGGGCCAGGCTTTGGTGTTGCCACAAAGGAGCAAAGAGAAGCCCCGTTGTCCTCTGCGACGCCAGCAGAGAGTGCCAGTAACCCCTGTGACTTCTTAGGGTGCAAATAACCCCTGTGACTGCTAAGGGTGCCTAAGCAAAGCTTGGAAGCAGTGGTTGGAGTCTCCCTTTGAGGGGGTATGGCAGAGAGAAGGGGCAGTTATGAAGACCACAAGGCAGAAGGAGGAGCCCTTCTCTGCTGCGGTGGTTTGAGGATTTCATCTCTCAGAGATGCTCCCAAGAAGTTCTGTGGTTTGGATTTCTTTTTTCTCCCCAGAAAATGAGTGTGCTACTTGAGAATGTCTCAGGCTGCATCCACCTAAGGCTGGTTGCTGACATCCTTTCAGTATCGCTGCAGCCTCCTCACAGCATAACGTCCAAATTAGGCCTTTTGCTGAAGTTCAGCCTCAGAGTTTACAGCCGTTAAAGCCTTAAACCTGCTTCATCCGCCCCCAGGGTGTCCTTGCGTGCCCCAAACTGTTACGAATTCTGCTTGCTTGCTTCAGCCAAGCCCTCATTTCCCTCAATCCGACGGTGCAAATGACTGCTAAAAGGCGTCTCGGCTCTCTGGAGGGCTATGGGCCTGTTGTTGCATTTTTCTCTTCCTTCCCTGCACAGGATCCACGCCTAATAGGGGCAATTAATGGCCCAGGCTGCCCGTGATGAAGAGCTCCCTTCATCTCCTGCGCTTCAGGAAGGCTCCTGGGTGACCCCGGTGCTGTGCAGGGCCCCACCGGGTGCTGACCTGTCTCTCCCACCTTCCCGAGGCTCCTCAGCCCATGCGGGGAGCGAGGATGTTCCTCAGCACCTCCGCTCCGCGTGTCCGTCCCGGCAAGGCTCTCACTGCAGCCTTTCCTTCCCCTTAGCACTTAGAAGGATTTAAGGGGCTAAATGCCCCCCTTCATAGTCCCAAGGGTGTTGTACCACTAAACATTCAGCTCCCGTGGCTTCCCCCCCTAAAAGCTGCCCCCAATGAAGGTTTATTCCGCTGCTTTTACAGCGATCGTTCTGGAAGGAGCATGGAAAGCAACAGGATTTTGCACGGCCCAATGGCAAAACTGACGTGAGGCAGTTTGTACGGGAGCTAATCTATAATTCATCCCGAGCAGCCAAGGCTTCCAGAGGGTGCAGGGATGAGCAGCCGGGGAGCCCCGCGCGTGGTGGCTTCCACTCCACGCTGCCGGCTTCCCACTCACCGCCCGCTTCCCTCCTGTGCCGGCGCCTGGGAAGGAGCCCCCGGAGCTGAGCGGCCGCCAGCGAGGAGAAGGGCTGGCAAACACCACGGGGAGCCTCTCCAGGCCTCAGCTCCCACTGTGTCCTTGCAGGGGGCTGTGTAGGGCTTGGAAAGTCAGGGGAATTCAAAGGGATGTGGGGCCAGCAGCGAAGGGCAGGGTTAGACCCCGCAGGGCCTGTGAGGAAGAGGAGTTGCCGAGCCCTGAGTGGCGGAAGGCAGCAGGAGCCGCAGCGGTCAGCATGGGAAGTGTGGCTTGTTGCGGAAAATAGAAACGGGAGCAGGGGGCAGCTCCATCCTTGGGTGTTTTAAGCATCGCTTGGACCAAACCCCCGTTGCAGAGTGCAGGTGCAGCAGCGGGAAAGGCAGGAGCTTTTCCTTCCTTCCCATTTAGCTCCTGACTGACCTCGCACTTCTGGCCTTGCCCCCAAGGCACAAAGTACCCGTGTGAGGCTCCCCTGTGCCCCTCAGGTCCTCTGTCTTTCCTCCCTCAGGAGCCATCTCCTCGTGTCAGGAACCGCAGGGATGAGGCGCGGGCTCTGCTCCCGCTCGACTTCCCCGCGTTTCTGAAACACCCGGGGAGCCACTAACGGATGTTTCCTGGCTCGGCCTCCGTTTCCAGGCCGAGGGCCCCGCGTGGGCGCCAGGGGTTGGTCTGGGAACCCACCGGCAGCTCTGGGCTCCCTGCAAGTGGCCTGTGGTAACGGGGAAGCGACGTCCCGGGGACACTGATGGCTGGTAGACCGGCTGTGGTAACGGGAAGCAGGAGAGAGCCGAAAACATTTTGCTTTAGAGAGGAAATAATAATTGGTTGGAGGCGTTACATATTTTCAGCAGGGCCCTGCAGATTCGGCCACGCAGGCAAAGTCCGGTGGGACGCGAGCACAGGCTGCTCGTTCCGGGGTTTCCTGAGCAGCAGGAGGGTTTTCCCAGCATCCTGCCCTCCTGCCCCGGGCCTGCCGGCAAGCCCCTCTCCAGAGGCGGCTCCCAGCGAGATCCGTGGCTTGCGGTGGCCGCTGGGGCTTAGCAGCTGCATTAAGGGCTTAGCTCTGCGGCTAAGCCGGCGCTTCCCGGCCACGCGGTGCCTCCCGCGAGCCTCGCAGCGCGTGGCCGTGTCCTGCCAACGCGCCTCCCCAGGCTGCTTTGGCTAAGCTGGACCTGGCTCCTAGTCCCTGCCGTCGGGAGGGAGCCTGAGGCTGCTGGAGAAGCTGGTTGTGCTTGGTGGGGAGTGTAGAGCTCGGGCTCGCGGGGAGCTTTTTGGAAGGATTCGTGGCGGGTCTGAAAAACAGCGTCTGGCCCTTGGTCTCTGCGCTGCGCCTGCCTCTCGGACGGCTGAGCTCATGGAAAATTGCAGCCTCGCTTCTGGGCTCTTCTGTGCCAAGATTAGCGAGCTTGAAAACGACCTGATAACATCTGTGTGAGCTCTGAGATGTTTCCTTAAAGGCTGCTGCTCTCCTCCAGCCTGGATTTGGGAGCTCTCCTGAAGATCTAAGCAATCCCGGGGAGGGCAGCAGCCCTGGAAACCTCCTGCCTCTACTGGAGGTGCTGCCTTCACCCGAGGAAGAGGGAGAGGGAAGAGGCTGCCGGTCCCTGGGGCCCCACGGGGTCTTTGGGATCCTCACGGATCCTCATCCCTGCACTGCGCTCACCTTTGAGGCAAAGGAAACCTGCTGCTTCCTGCCCTGAGACTTGACCCGGCACCCTCTCTCTCGGGCTGGTGTCTGATAGTGGATGACGGCTCATTAGAAGCAAAAACTGGCGATTAAACTGCTCCAGGTGTCATCTAAGCGTCCACCCTCCTTCCTGAGAGCGCGAGGCCCCGCGGCTTTGAAGGCCCTCAGCAGCCACACAGCACGCGGCACGCCGGGTATAACTTACAATAATCACTGGCTTTATTTTTTAAAAAAATTACAATAGAAAAGTACCTTTAAACGTATTTCCAAAAGCGGAGTAGACAATGTGGAAGCCTCTTTTCTCTCTTCTCCACAAAGCAAAATACAGGAAACGGTTTGCTCAAGGAGTTAGTCCCTCACTTAGAAAGGCTGGTATTGCTCCTTTCAGATCCGCTTGGTCGTTTGTCCTGGAGCCGATTTGTTCTCGGATCACCTTGATCCATTCTGCTTTTTCGTACAGAAAACCCAAATGAGACCGTTTCCTTTTCACCCGTCTTTCTCACCACCCCGTCAAAGCTCGGGAAGCCAAAACTTCTCTGTGGCTGCGTTTTGGGCTCCCCGGCTAAATAAAAGGAAAACAGAAAAAAAAGAAGGAAAAAAAAACTCCATGACATTTAGCAGAGCCTTGGCCACCCTGTGTCTTCGGTGCAGCCGTGAAGCCAACCAGGGTGAGAGCCGGGCACCCGCTTCGAGCACCGAGCAGCAGCCAAGCTCAGCGCGCCCTGCAGCCCCTCTCTCCCTGCAGGCAAGGGCTGGGATACTAAAGGAGGAGAGTTTTGCTCCCGCTTTTCAAGAAACTGAAGTCCCTTTGGGCTTTTGCTTGCTTAGTTATTATTCGAAATGCCTCCTGGCACAAGAGGGACGAGGAGCTGTGCTGCTTGGCGCGGCCTCCCGCTCGGACGCTGTCCCTGTAGACGCGACAGGCACCGCCGCGGAGGGGCTGCAGGCCTCCCTTCTGCTCCTTGGCCACACGTGGAGACAGGAGAACGCGGGCAGAGCCTCCGCGTGGGCGCACGGCGGGCCCGCGTCGACGCTGCCGCGCGCGCGGCCTCGGGGAGCTGCGGCGGCGCCGGCTTCGCTCCTCCCGTCCAGCGGCGCCACGAACAACCTCCCGCGGTGCCGGCGGCGGAAGGAGGCAGCATCTCCCCTTGGTGTGCGCGGGCGCCGTCTCTGCCCGCCCCTGTCGGGCACCAGGCCGGGGCTTCGCACGGTCAAGAAGGAAACGGCGCCCGGCACAGGGTGCCGACTGTCCTGCCCGGTGTCGTTTGGCACAACCGGGACGACACCTGCAAGGCCGCACGCGGCGGCAGACACACGTGTCCGCAGACATGTCGCCCCCGTCACCGGCAGGCCCGAGCGCGGCTCCTGCCGCCCCAGGTGGCTTCGCACACAGGCCAGGGTCCAAGGTCCAAGCTGGGGGCCGCGGGACCCTCTCCAGCGCACGCGTCGCCAAGGCAAGCCCAGAACCTGCGGCCCGACCCGGCGCCAGAGTGTCCTATTTAAGAGGTTTCGTACAAAAATACCTGCTCTCTCGCGGTGCGTTTGTAGTCTGCTTTCCTATGCTCCTGTTTGAAAATACTTTTCAAACGCTACAGCAATGCCTGTCAAACGGTGCTTTCAGAAGTAACACACTCTTTCTTACGAATATACAGTGTAAAAGAAGAAAATATTATTACTAAGTATGCTTTTCATTTTCTCCTAGGAGAGCAGATGTGTGATAGAGGCTGCGGGAAAGTCTTGGAGGAATCCGAACCTGCGTGAGGGTTTTCTCAAGCCTGTAACGAGAGGCAGAAGCAGGTTAAAAAGCAGCTGGGGGGCTGTTCCGAGGCAGTGGTGAAAGGGGGCCCGTGGCTCCTATGTGCCCCGGACAGTTGGGTGTTTTGGGGCATGCAGACCTCAGGGCACTGCCCCTGTGTCCTTCCCGAGCGTGGGGACCTTTGCGGCTCCCAGATTTCCTCTCCAAGACATAAATAGTCACTCTGGACCTTGAATTCCCACTGTGGAAAAGCTCAGACTTCTGCCGCCCTGCTCAGGAGCTGGGCAGGCCCCTGGGTTTTCAGCTGAGCTGATACCAGCTGGGGAGTTGGGAGTTAAACTGGACTTAAAGAGGAATTTGGGCTCCGCTGAGCCAAGGCAGGAAGCGGGAATGGCAGCGAGATGAGATTACGGGCGGGTAATTTAAAGCGGAGGGACATTCCAGGGCTGTCGAAACCCCTGCAGATCCGCACGATAAGGGCAGGAAATGCAGCGCCGGGGCCCTGGGGACGTCGAAGCCGCCCCGTGGGGCAGCCCCTGCGGGGACGAGCCCCCTTCCTCCCCCCTGCTGCCTCCTCCGCTCCCTGCCCGCTCCCAACGGGCGCCAGGACAGCGTCCAGCTTCCCTGGGGACACCCCCCGCTTGCGTCCCCACCGCAGCCCACGGGGGCTGCCCAGCCCCTTGGCGCCTGCTCCGGGGATCGGGGCACAGAGCAGCCCCCTCAGCCCGCCGGGGGGCTCGTGGCGGCCTTACCAGCGCACTGCGGCTCTGCGGAGAGCTCCCGAACCCGGCAGCCACCTCGGGAGACTCCGTTAATACCCACAAGACTGACGGGAGGCCACCATCACACACCTGGCACCTGCGAGAGCACGCGGCGAGGGTGAGGGACCCCCGGGCGCCTGCAGCCCCCAGCGAGGCCAAAGCCTCCCGCCCACACTGCAGCTGTCGGGGCCGAGGAGCCCAACGGGGACGTCCCCGCCTCGCCACCGGGGTCCCCACTGCACCCCAGCGGGGCCGGGGCCCGCACGGGTCCCCCTGCCGCCCGCGCAGCCCCGCGTTGTGGCTCCAAGCCCCTTGCAGGAGCCCGCTCCCAAATACGGCTCTGCCTGCGTTTGCGCTGGGAACGCTGGCACACTCCGGGTTTTGGAAGAACCACCAGTTCCCAAAGCCTCGCCGCTTCCTATTTTTATCCACCGGGCCTAAAATAGCTGGCAAGGGATTTGCATACACAGTTTGGGAGGGCTCGGTGCCCTGGCCAGGGCGGGCTGCCGGGCCCTCCCCGCGGCTCCAGGCTCTGCCGGCTCCGGAGGGCCGTCGCCTGCAATAGTTGGGGCGCTCTGGGATCCCATGTGTCAGCCGAGCCTCTTCCCTTGTCCCCTTTAATCCCCGTTGTTTAGTTATCCGCTATTTGCAGAACTGGTCTTTCTAACGTCCCTTTCGAGATTTTTTCCACGCCAGGAGGTCCCAAACCAGCGCCCTGGCTCCCTGTGCCCCGCTTCTCATTTGAAAGGCCACGACAGGCTTTTCACAAAGCAGGGACCCATTGGGGACATCCAGGGAAGCACCACGGGCCTCCAAAGGCCCCAGTCCTGTCACCGACCCCAATCCGGGCGGGCTCTGGCTCCCCCGGCCACCATCAGCCCCCTCCTGTGCTGGGACCCCCCCCGGCACGAGGCACCGGCCACGAGGCGCCCGCGGGCACCCACCCACTTACACGGCATTCAGCAGAACTGACGGGACTTCCAGCCCTGAGAAGCAGCCTCGGAGGGAGGGAGCCAGCGCATCTGGAAAGGCAAGAGCGGCAGCGGTGAGAGCGGGGCCCGGCGCCGCTGCAGACACCCCGCTCCGGGCTCCCATCCCCGCTCCTGGCCCTGCCGCCCGCCCTCTTCCGTGTCCCCCCAAGCTGGGGACAGGGACATCGCTTCCAGCTGCCGTTTGCCCAGGCCGCCGTCCCCAGCGCCCGGCCGTGTCCCCAGCACCGCAGCTCCAGGCCCGACGTCTCTTCCTCCCGTCGCTGCCAGGGCCAGCGGAGCAGGCGGCGGGAGCCGAGAGGGGCCTGGAGGGTCACACAGGGGACCCAGTAGGGACAGCGACCACCAAGCAGGGCAAATGGATGCTCCCCAAAAACGCCTTCCTGCTCACGCACAGCCCAACAGCTGCCGAACTGAAAGGCTCGGGCAACGGAGCCGCTGCCCGAAGGCACCGTGAGCCCCCGCGCCACCGCCTGCGAAGGGACGGCCACCCGAGCCGGCCTGCAGCTCCCGCCATTCCCACCCAATCCCGCCTGCAGCTCCTGCCATTCCCACTTCCTGGGGCGGCCCACGGAGGCACCTGCAGCCGCTTGGCTGCTTCAGTGCCCTGCCGGTGCCTCTTCCCACAGCTATAGGGGCTCAGCTGGGGAGGCCCCTGGCCCCGGCTGCTCAGGATGCGATGCAGGACGGACAGGAGGAGCGGCGAGAGCGGAGACCTGCACGGGGACACGGACCCCGCTGCCCCCCCTCCCACAGCCGCCCCCTTGGCGCCAGGCTGGACATGCTGCTCATCCGGAGCCGTCCCCTGCAGAGTCCAGTCCAGTGAACTGAGGAGCCTGCGATGGACCACCCTGTTCTGAAGCACCAATGAAACGGGGTGACACCAGGAAGGTGCCGGAAGGAGCTTCCCACCTAACCCACCCCGTGCCCACCACCACCTAACTGCACTTGCAGAAGGAGCAGCAGGGCCTGGCCCCAGCAGGGAGGTGGTGGCACCCACGAGGACCTCAGTGCCCTGTTGAAGCTATGGGGTGCCCTCCGCTCGCTCTGCACGCACGCAGCACGTGCCCCAGTGTGGGAATAACAACACATCTGCAAATGGCTCTTCCGGTTGGAGCTGTGGCTGGTATCCTACACGGATCCAAAGCTGGTCTTCCCTGTTGTGCCAGCGCTGGTGAGAAACGCGGGAATTGTGCCCAGAAGCACTTTGGAAAACCTCTGCTGCCGCTTGGGAACGAGCAGGCACCAGCAGCAGTTTCCCAGAGCATTCCCTGCAGCGGGATGAGGGTGTTTGGCCATGGGGGCTTTCCTCGAAGGCCACGACCAGCCAGCGGCTGCCCTGGCTCCGAGATCCTCCAGCAAGGCACATCTGTACCACGAACTGCCCCAGCTGTTCGTTGCGCGCCGCTCTGCGCCGCCGGCGTCACTGCAGCTCCTCGCAGCAGAGCCAGGGGCACGGACACCGGAGGCCTCTCCATAGGGCCCAACCTGGGGGGCTTCACCCTGGGTCAGACCCCATGGGCTGAGGGAGACAGCAAGCTGGAACTGCACCCGGCAACTCTGCCCCACGGCTTGGGGGCAGCCACCGAGCGAGGAGCTTCTGGATTGAAGGAGCCCCCCAACACAGCCCTCGGAGCAGAACGGGCCCTCAGTCGCGGAGCGCTCAGCAGCGCCCGCGAGCAGCCCCTGGCCACCAGCTGCTTCCTTGCGGCACGGAAGCGATTCCGACTGTTCCCCGCACCTCCGAACGGGCGCAGGTGCCGGCTGTTAACAGCTGCTTGACAAGGCAGGAATGCGTCCGCACTAATATTTACCAGCACTCTTCCTACCAACAGCGGGGCCTGCAAAGCCGCAGTTCTGTCCCAGCGCTGGAGGCCGTTCCCAAGCCAAGGCGCTTCCCTCCAATCCCGGCCGTGGCGCCAGCGTTCCTGCTCCCTCTGCTCCCTGCCTGTGTCGAGAAGCCCATTTCTCTGGAGCCCAGGTTTCCCGCACGCGGCTCCCGAGAAGGGCTGTGTTCCGGCACCAGCAGGAACCAAACCGGGAAGGCTGCTCCCGCTGCCAACCTCTGCGGGGCCACCCGGCAGAGCTGCTTCCACTTGCTCCTTTCCTCTGGCTCCCTGTGGCCAAACGGGGCTGATCCGGAGGGGCAAAACTGGGGGTTTCAGCACCGTGAGCAACGGGGCCTCATGGGCCCGGCTCTGGGAAGAGCTCCACCTCCGGAGCCACCTTCTGGCTGCTCCCCGCCGGCTCCTCGGGGAGGGGGAGCTGCTCCCTAAGGAGCTGCAAGGCCGGCTGCTCTCCGGACGGCACAGCCACAAAGGGACGCGATCGCCCGCGGGTTTTACCCGCTCCCCTGTGCAAGCTTTGCCAAGAGACAGTAAAACTACTGCGCGGTGCGGAGGCCCTTCCGGCTGTCAGCAAGTCATGGCTCCACGTGGAGATGTCGGAGGCACCAGCTCTTCCTTCCCACCGTCCTTCCTATCTTTCTATCATCCTCTAAGAAGCCTTTAGCAGCGATCAGAGTCTTGGGAGAAAGAAAACCTCGTGGCCTCTGCTTCAACGTGGACAAAACGTGTCTCATGCTCGGCAGCGCATGGGGTTGAGTAGGTCTGGAGCCCCCCAAGCCCCTCAGGGTGAGAGGGACACACACGGCACTGGCCCAAGGGATCGGCTCAAGCAGCTGGCCTGGGATCCTCTCCAAGGGGCCTCCCGAGGAGTCACAGTTTGGCCCTCAGGATGAGGAGGAACCGTTTTGCATGAGCCCTAACAACATGTAAGCTTAGGAGGACGCCTTGACCTGCCTTTCTGCAAGAACATGGGCCTGACAACCACTCCTCTCTGCCACCCCAAGCAGGGCGCTGGTGCCTGGCTCTTCTGCCAGGAATGCAGCCCCCTGTCCCCAGGGAGTTTGGTTAACAGTTACACAGGAGCCAGAGCAAGTGCAAAGAGGACGGGGACGCGATGCGGCCACTGCACCGACACAGCACCGGCCCCTGCTCCCGTACCAGGCGCACGCATCCCGCCTCGTTTTCCAGCCTCCTTCCCTCTCCTTTCTGGGCTGCCTGTTAATTTTACCTGCCGTGCGCTGCTATCCGGGGCCACGAGCGGCTGCGGCTGGCGGGGTGCCGCGAGCCGAGAAGCGCTCGTGACGGGGAGCCCTTCAGCTGCCGGGCTCCGCTCCGCCGCCTGCTCGTGTTTTATTCACATGGTGTGAATAAAACACGGCCCCTGCAGCCACTTGCGCCTCCTCCGCCTGCCAGAGCCTCTCTGCTTCCCGGCCCCGGTTCAGTGCCCCTGTTCCGGCTCCCACCCCGCGTGCCGCAGGTGCGCAGGGATAGCGGCACTGCCGCAGCCCAGCGCACGAGGGGACGCCAGGGGGGAACCTGATCTCTGTACAGGCAGAGCTGCTGCCCCACGTCAATGCAGGAGGGTCCCCAGATCCCAGAGGTTCCTCGGAAGCTGCTAGAGCCCCGGGCTGTGCCGAGCAGCAACACGGCGGCGGGGCTGTCCGCGTCCACGCGCAGCCGCCCCACGTCCTGCTCCTCTCAGCTCAGGCCGGGGCACCCAGCTCCCCAGACCCACCCCATTTATGCAACACAAACTCCCCTCCAGATAATCCGGGCCAAACAGATGGCCGGACAGCGCACACGGAGGGGACGGGCAGCTGCCCTGCCCACGGCGCCTCCCGTGGCGGCCCCGGTCTCTAGTGCAGACGGGAGTGAAGGCATGAAGGAAGAGAGAGGTGTCCGGGGGACGCCAGGCAGCGAGCTCTCGCCTCGTCCCCCCAGTCCGTGTCAGCTTGATTTAGGTGACATCATTAATCTCTGGAAGGAGTGTCTGTTAGCCGGACAGAGGTTAGTCGTACGGTGAGCACTGAGGGGCAGGGCCAAGGGCCGGGGGGCCGCGGCTGGAGAGGGTGAGCGGAGTCGTGGCTGATTGGTACCGATTACCTGGGCATGCAGTGAAGCGGGATACGTGAAAGCAGGAGGAGGTAGAGCAGGTGCTAACTCCGCTGGGTACAGAGGGTACGGCCCCCACACTTCAGGGCTACTGGGGTAAAGTGCAGGCACTGTGAGCTCATCTGCAAGAAAAGAACAAGGAGAGTTAACGTCACCCCATGGCTGCGGCTCGCACGGCCCGAGCCCTCGAGCCCGGAGCCGCCGCTGTGCTCACAGATCCCGCGGTGACACACATGAGACCGGGAGCGAGGACGGCCCTGCCGGCTGGGCACGGCCACGGAGACAGGGGCCACATGGAGCCAGAGCCCGGGCAGGAGCCGGGAAGCAGCGGCGGCTGCCGCAGCACCTCGGGGGACCCACAGGGTCCCCCCCTTGCTGGGAGCTCTCAGGTTACTGACCCCGGCTTCTCCTAAAGGGCCTGCAGGGAACACCAGCCCCGAGGGATTTAGCAACATCCCAAATCCTTTGTTTTTCCAGTAGGGAAGGGGAGATCAGGCATGAGCTTCTGCCTGAACTGTGCAATTCGTGAGTCCCAGGGCTCGTGTTCCTGCCACAGGCGCCTCTTTCCCGAGGCCTGTTCATGGCTAATGCTCGGGACCTGATTCATTCATGAGCCCCTCCACAAAAAGCAGCACGTCTGGGGCCGCTGTCAGCAGCAGCGAAGGAGAAATAGCGCGAGCGGACGGACCGACTCAGAACACAGGGCTGTTATTTAACTCCCCTGCTTGGAAAACGTTAAGAGCTCGGTTTTCCTTCAGCTTCCCAAGGCCTGTCGGGAGCCTAGGTGCGCTTGCTTCCCGCTTCCAGGGAGCCTGGATTGGACTCTGTGGCTCCGAGAGGTTTAATTCTATTTAGGAATCCGACGTTGATGCGGTTTGAAAGCGAGCTGACGACCTCCAGGCCTGACCTGCTCCCCAGGGCCTGTGCTCAGTGGGGCCGCTGTGTGGGGCTGCCCCAGCAGGGACCTGCTGCCAGAGACCCACATGCACCCCACAGAGGCTCCCGTGGCGCCCGCCTGCACCCGGGGCTCCCGCAATCCCACTGCTGCCGGAGCCATGGGAGCCACCAGCCGCCGCCACCGAGGCTGCCTTCGGATCACAAGTTTCCCCTGCTGGCTTGAAACAAGATAAAGGGCCAAAGGGCTTGGCAAGGCCCAGCATGACCAAGCTCCCCTCCAGAGCTCGTCCCCTCGGGATCCCGGGAGCGTCTCTCGGAGCGGGAGCCGCAGGCGCTGGCTGCTGAGTGCCTTGCCATGGTCCTGAAGAAACCCTTCCCTGCCAACTGCCCTCAGCTTTTCCTTGCTACAAACCTCCCTCAAACTACAGGTGTGCAGGAGAGTTGGGCCATCCCGAGGTGTTGACTCCAGCGCTAGGAACCGTGGGGGCATCCGTGAGGAGCCCGCACCACCCCAGGAAGGGCCGCGGATTCCCTGGCACGACTTGGGATTTCTCCTGACCTGGCTTCAGGTCCTCCCCAGCTCCGGAGATCAGAGGGGCTGTATTCCCCCCTGGCACAGCCATATCCCACCCGGCATATCCCACATCCCATGTCAGGCTCCCGGGCAAGCAGCACGCTCCGGCTTCGGAGATGCCCATGTAGAAAAGGGGCCTTCGGTGGCCAGGGGCCGTGGGGAGAAGCCCACAGAAGGGCCCAGCGCAGGGCCCTGCCTCCAGCAGGACTGCTGCCAACACGGCATCAGGGCAGTCACGGTCTCGTCTATCTAAGGCTCGGAAACCACCAAGGATGTTGGGTTTTTTTTTCTTTTCTGCCTTCTTTTTTTCGCAACTTTTTCCTAACACTCGAGCCAAGTTTCAGCAGCCCCCCCTGCAGTGTCACCCGCTGCGGCCAGCGAGGGCTTGGGCTCGCGGCCCTCTCCGTGTGGTCGGATACCCCGAGCTTTCAATACCCCCCAGGTCACCAGGCCAGGCTCCCCTCCAGCTGCAGGCCAGGCACCCCCGGCCATCCCAGCCATTCCGGCCACCAGACGCCTTCCTGCATCCCCATCACCTCGGAGCAGGGAGCCAGGACCGGGTGACGGCCTCCCTGGCACCAAGTGGAGCGTTCCCGGCTGCCCTCGCATTCCCGACCAGCCCCATTCAGGATGAGCCTGGACAGATTTAACCTCCTGGAGGCACCTCAGCTTCCCCCAGGACCCCCATCCTCGTCCCAGTGGCGCTGGCGGGTCCGTGTGTTGGCCCGGGGTTTCCGGAATGGCTCGGAATGCCAAGGCGGAGGAAGAGGAGGAGGAGGATGAGCCCCAGGTACTCACAGGGCTCCCTGGCGATGAACTGAGGTACGGCGCTGGGCAGGGGCGTGCTGGGGTTCGGCGTGCCCACCAGCTTGCTCTTGGCCATCTTGGTGTTGGCCTTGGCAAACTCCAGCCGGAGCGTCTGCGGAATCTCGGGGTCGAAGCGGATGCCCTGGGTGGGAGGAAAGAAGGAAGCGCGGCCGGTCAGTGGGACAAAGCCCCATGGGCCCCTGGCACATGGGAAGGGCCTCCAGCCACCCACAGCCCCCACAGCAGCCGGAGCCACCGGCACCTTTCCCACTGGCCCCATTCATCCTCTCACATTCCTGTGCCACCTTCACCCCCAAATCCAGCTGACAAACCCGCTCCCATGACTCATCCAAGCCCAGGCCCGGAACTCAGCCTGGAGTTTACTTTTCCCGCTGATGAAACACCCAATAATAAGGACTTTGCTTTCCTGAGTTTGTCCCTTTCCATTTTTTGCCCCTTTCTGCTTTTGATGGGAAGATATTTCCCCTCAGAGAGGGAGCTTTGCGCGCGCCAGCCGTGAAACATCCCCGCTCGGGGCACAGACACTTATGTGGGGCACTGGGGCTCGCGCCGTGCTCGAGCTCTGGAGGCGGGAGAAGCAACGAGGGAACCTGCGGGGACGCAGGAAATTCCGCCGGGAATTCTGCAAAGGAGCGATGCTCCCTCTGAGCCTGGGTATGAGTTTTGCTGTGCGGAAATGGGAATCCGGGCAGGGCGAACGGGAGGCCGGTGGCTTCCCTGACGCTATCGCGCATGGAAAACAGATCCCGGCACCTCTTCTCGGCCTGTCCCCTCTTCTGGCATGAGCCCCCTGCACCGCCCCCCCAAAATAACCCCGGACTGTTTCTCCTGGATGCTGTTCCCAACATCTCTGCAAACTTCCAAAGTTTCAGTGACCTAATTTGCTTGGCAGCGAGCGCCGCGGCCGCAGGCCCCGAGCACCGCGCATTCCGCTCACATCTTTAGGATCAGCACCATATTTGGTAGTCGGCATCCCGCTTGGCCAAGCTCTTATCCAGAGGGATTAGCAGAGCCAAAAATATTTTAAATTTAACATGAAGACAAGCTGGGGGAAAAGCACACGGGAAGGCATTAGCGAGCTGGCTTCCCGCTGCTATCCCAGCCTGCGGAGACGATTCCCTGGGAGGAGTGACGCTCCCCGCTGCCGCTGCCTCCGTTTTGCTCCGCAAAGGTGGAAGGAGCAGCTCCAGGGAACCCTGCTCTTCCGCCCCGGAGCGAAAACAAAAGCCCGCGGTGGCCCCGCGCTTCCTCCAGGCGTTTACAATTCCCACCTGCTTCCGAGGCACCTCCGGCACGGCCTGCGCGGCGGCGCATTCCCAGGCTGGCTTATCCAGCCCCCGCTTCCAAGCTGTGGCATCCTCTGCTCGGACACTGAGCCCCACGGTGCCAAACCCTGGTTGCTGGTGAGGAGCTCATGGCTCTCAAGGTGGATATTTTTTTCCCCACACATTTTTTTTCATCCTTCTAAAAGCTTTTGCAGCTTTAGCTGCTATTTTTCCCATCGAACAAACAGGAAACTCTGCGAAAGGAGTCACTCTCTGACTCATATCGAGGAGCCTAAGCCCTTTTTCAGATAAAGTTTTGCGTTTTCCAAGCAGCAAAGGAGGCGCCGGGGTTAATGTCCAGCCAGCCCCATTCCTCTACCCAGCTCCCGGCACCCGGTTTAGCACGAGCCACAACAGGGAGCCGACAAACGCAAGGGATCGGACCAAGGGCGGAGAGCAGCAGGGTCAGGGGGTAAATCTGCCCACGGCGCCTCATTCTCGGCCCCAGGATGTGGCTTTCCAAGGTCAAATCCCTTGCAGTGTTTAAGAATCCCTCATCCCTCTTATCAGGAGAGCAAAGTGAATAGGAGCAGGAGAGGAAGCAACGCATGCGAAGCACCTGGGAACGCAGAGACCTTCGAAGGCTCCGTGCGACCCGTGCAGCACCCGCCCAGCACGCCGGGAAAAGCCGCTCTTCTCCCTGCGGGAGTCACTTGCTGCCCTGGACACCTCTGGCTTGGGCCAGCGCCGCGGGCGCAGCCGGCTCCTGTGGGGATCCTGCTTGTGCCCCGCGCGCGGCAGAACTCCCCAGCAGCACCATTCCCATTCCCGGAGCCATTCCCATTCCCGGAGCCATTCCCATTCCCGGAGCCTCCTGCAGACACTTGTGCCCTGTTGCCCGCCCGGACGACACACTCCACTTGCTTGGGATGTGGGATTGCTTCCCAGCACATCCAGCAGGAAGGCACTGGGCCCAAGACAAGGGAGCAGCTTCCCTCGGGCCTTCCCATCCCCAGAGATCTCGGAGTTGGACTGGAGTGCTCCAAAAGTGGAGGGTCTGGAGCCCTCCCTTTCTCCTGGAATCTCTCCATGCTCCTGTGAGAAGAGTTGCCCAGTTCTCAGCAGGAGGAAGCAGGGGCTACCTGCTCCACGGGAAAGCAGAGAGGCCACAGCCTTATCTATCGCTCCAACGCTTTTTAAAGCCGGACGGAGACTTGACCACATGCCAAGAAAGTGAAAAAAAAACGTGGCCAGCAAAAAAAGAAGCCATTACAAAGCAGGAGTGAGGGATGGATGTTAGGAAGTAGTGGAGATTACAGTGATAGCAGATGAGAAGGAGCAGATCAGGAAACGGAGCAGATCGGAGCAATGGAGCGGATTCAAGCCAGCAGGTGCAGAGGATACACATCCCGGGCCAGAGAAACCGGGAGAGCAGCTGGCGGGCGCGCGGGGAAGGAGCAAGGAGGGAGGGCTCCAGGAAGGAGGAAAAGGAGCGAGCTCCTTCAGCCTCCTGAGAGAGCATTGCCGGAGACAGGGCACGGCAGCGGGCCGGGGCCGGCGCCGCCGCGGGCGCCGCGCACTTACGTTCAGGGCGTTCTTGGCAGCTTCGGCCTCGGAGCGGCTGTCGAAGCTGACGAAGCCCACGGGCTGCGGAGGGGAGAGGAGAGGCGAGGAGGGTCAGGCAGCCGCACGGGGATCCGAGCCGCCGGCATGGCACGGGCGGCTGCTGCACCCGCTCCTCACGGGCTCTTACCTGCTTAGATGTGAGCTTTATGAGAGACCCTTCATATCCCTGCAGGAAAAGAGGACAACAGAACAGCTGAGATGCTTGTGCGAGGCCTCAGTCGGAGGGGAGATGCTGATCCCTGTGAGATGATGCTCACCACGGGCAACCATGGGGAGAGTGATGTTATCCTCACCCCAGCACCTGAGCAAGTTTGGGCCAGTGGTGGCGAGTGAAATGCGTCAGGGCCCCTGAATGAAATGCCTAAATGGGGTTTCCTTGGGAAGCCAGTGGGCTCCTGAATCCCACTCAGTTCCCAGACCACCAGCCCATCCTGTGGTGAGGGTGAAGCAAGTCTGGGAGTTTTGCCGCAGCACTTGGGGCCAGCCTGGAGCAGTTGCTGGGATTCTGATCCCTTTTCAAGGGCCAGGTCCCCACAACACAGCCCAGACCTCGCGCTGCTCTGTCTGCCAGGCCTCCTTGCTACCCAGGCATCTCCTGCACCCCTTTCTGCTCTCATGTCTGCGGAGAGGGGCCACATTCTGGCACCGGGATGGTGCCACACGCTCCACGGTCACCACCACGTTACACTGCTCTACAGACGTTCCCAGATCACCTCTCCCCGCTGGAAGGACATTCATCCGGTACCTTAAAGGGCCTGAAGAGCAGGTAGAGTTCCCGAGGCTTGATATCCAGAGGCAGACCGCTCACAAACAGTGTCCTGACCTAGAAAAGAAGGGGGAAGGTTCACGCAGCTCCTCGGGCAGCATCTTGGAACAGACCCATAAAGAAGGCAGACAACCCCATGGAATAGGCCTGGTGCTGGCCACCTGTGGACCCTGTGGGGAGGTCTCCAGGCCCACACTTGTGGGCAGCCTCAGCTGCTGCTCTCCTGCAACCTGTGTCTGCACGGCTTGGTGCCCCCTCTTCTCCCTAGTGGCTCCTTGAGGTGATGGCTGAGCCCTCACACATGCCATTAACACACGTCCCAAAGGAAATAATTCCAATCCAAGGGGAATTTAATGGACAGATACACACCTTAAGGAACCTGCGGGATGAAGCCCATTTTGGGGGGCTCTTCTCCCTAAAGTGACCCCAGCAGAAGCCATTCAGATTGGACACCCCATGCCCAGATAGTTCAAGGGCAGCTGAGCTCAGCCCCAGCCACACGGAGGGTCACCAGGCAGTGCCTGGGAAGCTTCGCTCAGCTCAGGATCCTCTGGGTGGAAGCGGCTTCCTAACCCATCTGCACAACAGGACGTGGCTGCAGGGGATCCTGGGGCGACTAAGCACGGAGCCAGAGAAGCGAGCCCCAAACTATTTCCTCTGCCAGCATTTGGAATGGGGCTCAGTTTAAGTCGTCCTCTCTTCCTCTTTCCGTGGTTGCACCTCACGGTGTCCTCAGGGAGCCGCCTTCTCCTCGGCCAGGCCAGGCCTCCTCAGGCCAGGCCGTCGCCTTCGCCTGGTTGTCAGAGCAGACAAATACTGCAACGCACTAAAACCCCAGGGTGAAACACTCACTTAGGGAGCTGGAGCAAGGCAGGGAAGCCCTGGCCCCACACGTGCGCCCTCATGCACCCTTCACTCACACCCTAGCTGCTCTCTCGGGGGGCCCCAAAGCTCCGGAATCAGCTCGCGTCCTTCAGGCCAGGCCTAAGCTCTAACACATGCCCAAAGGATCAAAAGGCTACTCTGATAGGAAAGAGGAAGGAGGGCAAGTGGGATGCCCTCCTTGCTCGCAGCTCCCTTTGATGTGTTCCGACTGCTCCTGCAATCCAGACGGGATGGGGGAGCCTTCGTCGGCCCTTCCTCACACAGGAAATGTCGGTCGCTTCCACGCAGAAATAAAACTTAAGCGCCTTTTCAGGCACTTGGAAAGGAGCAGGGGATGGGGACACACTCGGATGCTTAGGGAAAGGCAGGAAATTGGTGTCAGGAACAGATACAACCAGTTGTTTCGAACAGACCATGGCAGGTGAGCTGCTTAAAAGCCACAAGGAGCATCACGGACACTCGGGAACGGGATCTTTTCCAGCCGCGCGGCTGCTCTGTGTGAAAGTCCCTATTGCTGCGACAAGGGTGAAGTCAGTCGGACCAGGCGCCCTGGGTGACCAGCTGCCCAGTCCATGTTGGAGGAGGGGGAAGAAAACCTGGATTTTTGGCGGAAAGTCCCGTCCTGCAGCCGTGCCAGCCCACCCACCATCCCCTGGACATGTCAAACTGCCAGACCAGGCCCCTTCTGGGGCTGCAATTCACTCTTTCTCCTGCAGATAAAAGATATCTCCCACATCTCGGGAAGATCTCGGGAGTGCAAACATTCCTGCTTTGTGTAACAAAACCCCTGGCTGACCTACGGCAAATACCTGTTAAATAACAAAAGGTACCGGCTCCAACAGGGGCCATTTGCATCCAGCCCTCACGGCAACAGCCCAGGCCCTGATAGGGATCACTTTACGCATGTGGGCATGCGGGGCAACCTCCCGGGCATGCGGGGCAACCTCCCGGCTCCGGCTCCATGAGGGTGCCCAGATCTCTGGGTGAGCGGGATGGGGCCCTGCACAGCCTGGCACGATGCTGCTTCCCAATCCAGGGCTGTCATCTGGGCTGCAGCCACACACCACCCTCAGAGCCAGGCCCTGAGCACCCTGGAAAACACTTTCGGGATGCCTGAGCCCATGGGAAAGCACTGGGACAGACTCCAGGACCCCTAGAACCTGGTAGGTCATCTTTTCCAAGCCTCAGCTGCCTTGCAAAAACCCCATCAGACCAGCAGGTTTGGCTTCTGCTGTGGGAGTTGCTTGGAAAAAAACCTTGTGCTGTTCCTGTCATGTCTGTCCTCTCTGCTGGATGGGGAAGAACAAGCAAAGCACGAGCTCTCCAGACCTGCAAACTGCAAGGAGAGCTGCGTAAAGAAGGAGAAGGGGACATGGCATTTAGCGCCAAACGCAGCTATCAGGGCTCCTTTTGCTGCAATGTTACTGTGTCTCACCACGTGGGGACATACTGCAGCTGGAGACCTGTCCAGCGTCACCCAACACACTGGGCACGAAGAGCCTTCAGTCATCACCCTCTTCCCCACCTCCACCCCCAGAGCAGAGCCTGGGTAAATGATTGCCAGGGTAAAAGCACCCATGCTTTGGTCCTCCACAGCCACTCCAGAGAGTCCTTGAGGAACAGCTCCAATGCCGGGGGGGCTGCGCAAGGTATGGACCGATTAAGTTCCCTGCTGCTGGGCAGGGGCTTTGCTCTATGTAAGCTCCCTCTACTGGAATGCAATGTAAATAAGACAAGTGTATCCTTCCCTAGAAAAAAAGGGTTCTCTCCCATCAAACACAATCAGGAAAACACTGACCCTCCCCCCTCCTCTCCTCCCCCCTCCTCTCCTCTCCTCTCCTCTCCTCTCCTCTCCTCTCCTCTCCTCTCCTCTCCTCTCCTCTCCTCTCCTCTCCTC
>JAVCKT010020497.1:67229-81602 GCA_032273925.1 Rhynchotus rufescens | reverse complement strand
TTAACTAGCAAAGCAAATACACTCCTCAAATGGAGACACTCTGTGAGTGTATTATTCCTTTAAAAAAATGAAGAAATTAATTGGAAAGGAAATGCTGCTACTGCTACAAAAAAGGTTGTTCAGATAGTTTTAAGTGAAGAATTAATTGCCCTGTTGGAGGAGAGGAAGTTACTTGGTTTATGCCCAGTGAAATACAGGAAACTTCACTGCAATTATCTGGCAAGAGAGTGATGCTGAAGTACATCTATTAAGTGTCTTTAATTCATAAAATGTCACAATAAATTAGGTGTCTGCTGAGGTTGTTTAAAAATATTAAAAAAAAAAAAAAAGGTTTTAAGTTGTTTTTCATACCAAAGTTTGAATGCATTCTTGCTTGAATGTATTGCTTGCATTTCTTTAAATGGCAGAATTAGTTTGACTAAACTTAATAGAAAATCTTATAAAACGAACCTTCATGCTTTGAGTGATGGGCTGCATAAAGTGAAAAAGTAATTAACAGTTTTGCCGTAGTCATTAACGTACAGCTCTTGTACATTTTTTAAATAAAACTTTGCATTTTGGTTTTACATTTTTTTCCCCCTATTATGCAAGTTTTTACTAAAGGCTTTAATTGTTATACCTCGAGATAGCCTTGCCCTGTTTTTCTGCTTCAGGCTTTTTCTCTGGGTACCTTTTGCTCTTTGCCTTTTAATTACTGTGAATCTAGTAAAAGATGTACAACTAATCCACTTCTACCTTTTGAAGAATGAAATTTCAGAAGTTAAATCATCTTTGTGCTTCTTGACTCTAGTTATGTATTGCTTTTCTGTTTGATATTTCCAGTATAATAGATTGCTTGCTAAACTAAGAAGATAAAATGTTGCTAATGTTTTCTTAAACTTTTAATCTAACTGCAAACAAGATAAATACTCTTTTTTTTTCCCCCAGACTCCCTTCTGCAACTTCTAAGCTTATTTTTAACTATTTTTAAGCTTTCTGGATAGGAGTTATCTCTGAACACAAAACATCTTCCTTGCCCAAATAACAGGGACAAGATGGGTTTAATATTAATAATATTAACGAAGCTACCTGTGGTTATCAGTGCAAATAGGCAAGATCACTCCTTTGTTAAAACCAAGCTGTTTAGGAAGAGTAAAATTGAGTATATTTATTTAAGATGAGACATGCCATGAATATCTGTGATAAGGCTACAGTGGATGATGATGCAGGCTTCGCCACTGACTTTTAAAAGCCACATTTGCTGCACATGAGTGGTGCTGTGGACATTTTCTGGTGACTAGCTCTGTACAGATCTAGGTGACTGATAGTTATCTGTAGTGCGAAACGGTGCTCAGCGCCTGGAATTTAGAAAATGAACGAATTAGCCACAGGAAGAAAACAGTTCCCTGTTGTGCAGTTCCTATTATCATAACAGTTTCTGCAGACGTACTTTTTCTTTGCAGCTCAGGATGGAAGGAAGCAGCATCACCAGAATCATTTCAGTTGAGGGATCTGAATCCTCATTCCCAGAGCAGCCCTGCTGTCCCTCTTTGCCTTTAATGAGCTTTTCAAAAAGCATCACTCCAGAAGCTACACAGTATTTGCTATTGCATAATCAGCATGGGTCTCTGCAGCCCGTGCATTCAAATTTCCCAGTTTTTGAACATCTACTTTTATCTTATATGCCTTATTTTTTCTTTCAGCTTTTTGTATGAACTCCTTGCATGCTACCTCTGTCTCTTCCAGTGTCAGGATCACAGCAGTGCCGACGAGGGGCATTTATTTGCTTGTTTGCTTTGACTCCCTTCATCTTAAGCATCATGTGACCTAAATATTCCATGTCATTCCAGGTTTATGTATTGAAACGACCACACGTGGATGAGTTTCTGCAGAGGATGGGAGAACTCTTTGAATGTGTACTCTTCACAGCCAGTCTAGCCAAGGTTTGTTGCTCTCTGCCTCTCAGTAGCACTTAATGTTGCTGGTTAGTGGACATTTGAGTGGATTTTCTATGGATAACTATTTCCATAGTTGGTACTATCTTAATTTTTCCCCTTCTTTTCTGCTTCTTTGTCTGACAGTGTGTACATTGTCTGCTAGTGTGTGGGTAAGTGTTCCCATGGTAACAATATCACATATGGGCTCGTCTCATAATGTAGCCTCCATGCATTGCTCATAATGCCACTATGAAAGGCTTACAAGTTGCCATGGTTATCGTGGGAAATTAGAACAAATAGTGTGCGATTAAAGCAATATATTAAAGCTGGGCATGAAATAAAGTGCACCGTGCTTAACACTATCTGCATAATCAGCCAATGATTCAGAAATTACTTGGGGATGGAAATACGCAACGTGCTTTTGTACTGTCAAGGTGCAATTATAATTAGAGGTTAGAAAATTAGGTGCTGTAAAGCCTGAAATGTCAACAGGAGCATTTTGTGCCCTCTGATCCTTGGTAGCTGTAGTGCCTTGTAGGTAGCCTTGTGGTAGATGTTATGGCAGTAGACCTCTTAAATGCTTTTGGTGTAATGTATTTGTGGTGTCTTGTTTTAAGACTGTGTTGTTCACTTTAAAATACTGTTCTAACAGAGTAAGCTTGCAATATATCAGTGTTTGCAAGTCCTTAAGCCCATAGAGATGTGTGGGAGGGGACGGGATCCTGTTTGATCTACTAGATGGCCTCACTATCAGAGGATTCTTCTGTACAACCTATTTATCATAGTCTGTTCAATCACACAGTGAAAATCCTAAAAAAAAATTGGAACAATTTCTTACTGCAGTTATCTGTGTAGCAGCTTTCATAGGCAGCAGATGATTGACCTCACTGTTGATTTTTTTTCAGTTTAAAAGATTGATAAAATAACTCCTTTCCTGCAAAAAATAAATTCTAACTGCAGTTTTCAGGCATATAGTCACTCATATTCCAGTTTCTTATTTAGATACTTTTGCTTGAATAATTTTTTATCATATTTTGGATCCAAAATCATGCCTCATTTAAAGTATTATTTATACATGGCTGTTCTTTATAATGTCATCTTTATTTGATCTTTTATGACCCACTTATACAGTTTGATAATCATAGGGTTCTTACTGTCCCAGTCATTCGGTGGGATCATTTGAGAAGACTACGTCAGGGTCAGATGCTTTTGTTGCATTTTGTCTTCAAATGCACACAGAAATTCATGTGCTGTGGAACTGACTTCATTGGTTTCATGGTAGCATTAGGTGAGGTCTCTGGATCCATCAGCTTTTAAGTGTGAAAGGACAATTATAGGATGACCCTATAAATAAAAGCAAATTAATAATTCACAGAAAACATTAGGATGCAAATTATGTTCTTTCAAAAGATAACTCTTCCGCTTTTGTGTTATCATTGTACTAAACAGTTCAGATTTGCTAGCAGTTTGCTGTTAGGAAGGAAGAAAACAATCAGAAAACGTGCAAAATTACTTTGTATCCCTCTTTCTTTCAGTTCTGTGAGCTAATCTTATTTGCAGATTGTAACTTCAGGTTTCTAACTTTTATTTTTAAGTATGCAGACCCAGTAGCAGACTTACTGGATCGCTGGGGTGTGTTCAGGGCAAGACTCTTTAGAGAATCCTGTGTTTTCCACCGAGGAAATTACGTGAAGGATCTGAGTCGACTGGGACGTGAGCTGAGTAAAGTTATCATAGTAGATAATTCTCCTGCATCTTATATCTTCCATCCTGAAAATGCAGTAAGTATTCTTAATATTTAAGGTACTCGTGTGTAACTTTATCTTTCTGGTCTTTGTCCCAACTTTCTGATTCAGAAAATACACTTTCAAAATGTTAATTGTATTAGTTTCTGTGTTCAGGCTGCAGGTAGGTTCTAGTGTTCACCGTCAAATGGTGAAGGGACTAGAGCAAACTCACCTCGACACTGTATCATAATCATGACTGTTCATCGGTTTCCAATTTTAGTTTTTGGCATGAAAAGTCTATCAGTTTTTGAAAAATACCAAGCAGTGTAGAACCTGCAGAACTAGCCTAGTTCTAAATAGTGAAGTTGCTCTCCAGCACAGTGTCTGTTCTTCAAAGTAGTCCTTACAGTAAGAACAGTCTATTAGAACCATTTTTAATATAACATCTCCTTCATTGTGTGATTTTTTTTTTCCACCTCTTTTTAGATAAGATAGTTTTACTGGTTACCATCTGGTTACTCTATTTGTGGCGTCTTCTTTTGGGCATTTATATGATAGCTTGCTTCATGATTAGTAGTATTAGTCAGCAAGTTCACTGAGTTTCAGAAGGATAAAACGCAGGCAACAGTACCTAAAGAGAAAATAACTGGGAGCAGTGCACACTGTCATGTATTTCATATCAGCTCCAGGTCCTGTCATGGAATGGCCTGGCACTTGCTCCATCAGTTGCTACTCATCAGAACAGCTGCTCACATCTGTTTGGTAGCTGCCAGCATAGCAAGCTGGAACTCCCTTAGAAATACTGGCTTTCAAAACACCAATAATGTTTTTTTTGTGTGTTTTTAATCCTTATTTATGAGTGTGTGTGAACTGTTAAAATTAACCTATGAAGTTTTTGTTAGGAACACTGTTCTCATGGTTCAGCTTCTTACATAAGTAGCATTTTAAGTGAGCATTTTTGTCCTACAGCAATCATCTTTTAAATCCAGATCGTAATACTCTGCTCTAAATGGTGAAGGGAAAATATGCTTCTAGTTGGTGCCACACATGGTTTAAAGTTGCTGTTTAAAATAACCAAGAGCTGTTATCTTCATGGTTAAAATTAAAAACCTGATCCAAATTGTAATTCGCTGTCTCAGAATTCAGTGCCAAGAAAATAATGAGCTGTAGAAAGTTGGGAGATGAAATCAAGGGCCTTGTCCGAAGGGCCTTAGTCATGTACAGGAAAAATGCTGCTAGCTAGAAGATATTCGAGTCTCTGCAGAAACCAGAGCACATAACTAGATCCAAAGTTGTTTTGCAAAGACCTCAGCATATTTAT
Organism: Rhynchotus rufescens; assembly: GCA_032273925.1. Classification (NCBI taxonomy): domain Eukaryota; kingdom Metazoa; phylum Chordata; class Aves; order Tinamiformes; family Tinamidae; genus Rhynchotus; species Rhynchotus rufescens. Next base: position 76,638 of record JAVCKT010020497.1, on the reverse strand, counting down.
GTAGTGAAGATGCACAGAACTGCTTGCCCAAATCCAGCCTGCATGTTTGAGGTGGGCTCTCGCACACATTTTTCTCTGAACCTGCTCTCAAGGTCTTAGATTTTAATCCTCTGTACTAACTGTTTAAATATTTCCTCCTCAGTCTCATTTGTCAAAGGGATTTGCTGCCACATGCCTATGTTTAGTGACTCACACTGATAATACTTAAAGGAAAAAGTGACTTACCCGTAAATAATTCTTTCCAAGCAGAATGTCAGGACAGCTTCATAAAACGTATCTTCCAGTCTGTTCTGAATACCAAGGAGGTGGAACAAATTGAGCTGCCTGGTGTTGTCTCCTGTAGATTACCTGGCATATTCCATGTAGGAAAAGGTCAGCTCCATCTCCTGCTGCTTTTGCATCTGGGTTTAATGTGTGGTGTGTAACTGCATACGAGAAAACATGAGCCTGAACCTGGGATTCCACTCGAATTCTCACAACTAACAGTTTGCTTTACTGTGTTAGCAGTGAGTTACGGGGCGTCCGCCTGGGCCAAGCTCTCAAGGGCTTTCTTGACATCATCAAGTCATCTTAACGCTTGTTGGTTGCTTCCTTTCAGGTGCCTGTGCAGTCCTGGTTTGATGACATGACAGACACGGAGCTGCTAGACCTTATTCCTTTCTTTGAAGGACTAAGCAAAGAGGAAGAAGTTTACAGTATGCTTCATAAACTCTGCAACAGGTAGCCCTTAACTCTGACTGACTTCTGCTACCAGGTTGCAGTTGCTAGAGGCTGACTCCCTCTTTTTCAGCTCTTTCAAGCGTAAGCTTTGGGGAGGTTACTCCTCTCAGAAGTGCTACTCTTGATCTTCCTGTTACGTTGTACACGAAGGACAATCATGAGTGATGCTATTAAGCCTTCAGAAGCCTGACTCCTAAGGTCACGTGTTCAGACTACTTTTTTTAAGGAGAAAAAAAAAAAAAAAAAGAAGCTATTTTAAATGGAACTCTTTTAATGAATTTCATAAATGGACACCTTTTACTGGATCAGCTTTTCTTAAAACATGCCAAAAAAAGAAGCTTGTATTTCAGCAGTTAATTTCTCTCCCTTTCTTCCCCTCCCACTATGCAGACAATTTTACCCACTCCCCTGCTTAGAGCAGTTGACCTGACTCTGAATTTTTTCTTACAGAATGAAGTGCCTTTTTGAATGTTATTTTAAGATAAAAATTCATTTTTGTATAAGACATATTTCCAGACATCTTTTAGTCTTGTATTGTCTAAATGCTTTAAAAGGAAAAAGGAAAAATTTTATAGAGCACTGTAATATATAACAAAGGAAAACGTTGAAACAAAGATGCTGGGTTCTTGTCTCCACATTGACATTAAGTTGTGTTACATTTTGTCATGCTCAGAAGGTTCAAGAGTTTGTGGGAGGGATGATTTGCGTTACGTGTTTGTTTCACTGATCTGATCTGATTTTGGACATATCTGCAGTTGTTTGAGTATTCAGGAATGATGGAATTGAGAGAGAAAAAAAAAAGGTGGCAAGTAGATCTAAAGCACCTTTTTCTGCTAGACAGATGAAGTTCTGTTGTCTCTGCTTACGCACAACTGCCATGCCATATCGTTGTTTGGAAAATGGTTATCTTGGGAGAATGGGTCGGAGAGCTATTTATTAGTTTAAAATTCTTTTCTTACGGGAAAAAAAAAACCCCTCTGGGTAAGCTGGATCTGTATTGAGCTGTTTTGAGTCCTTTTTTTCTTTTAATTGCTGCTACTGTATACTCACCAAATGGAGTTGACCATCGGCTGTTATACTGTTTTTGCCACTGTGCCTGTGCTATGAAACATTTTCTGTAAGCTGCAAACTTGGGCAATAAATAAAATGCAGGCTTCATAACCCACCCTTACGTATTAATCCGATGGTACCTGATATACCAGAGAACTCAGTTAAAGGTGACCTGCAAAGGATGCTTTTTTTCCCCTTTTATTCCCTCAATTGGATTAAAGCCTTCTGCCCATCATCTCTGCTTTTTTTCCTGCTTTTTTTTTTTTTTTTTTTTTTTTTTTTTTTTTTTTTTTTTTATCCTAAGGTATGAGGTGCAGCCTGGGAGCTTGGTAAAAGAGCAGGAATTTTCTCCAGAGTGATGCTCTGTTTTTGGAGTTGGAGAGATACCGTCTCCAGTTCCGAGAGCTTTAAAGCATTACCTGAAGATAGAAATTGAAGTGGAATCCCACTTTCCTAACTTGGGATTCCAACTAAGAAAAGACACACGATTCTTTTCTTTTTCCTTTCCAGTGTCACCTTTTTTTCCTTTTTTCCCCCCCTTTTTTTTTTGCACCTGAAATGTGCAAAATCAAAATTACAGCTCCGTTTGGCTCTCTCTGAGGAGGCAAACGGAGTAATCGGTGCTTCTCACTGGCCTCCTGCTAAATTCGGAATAGCCGATCCCTCCCCCTTTACCTTTATTTTCTCAAAAAAGTCTCAATGACTTGCAGGAAAACAAGCAGACCAGACAATTTGTGGTGGGCGTGGGGTGCAAACCCTTGTCCCACGGCATCGCTGAAGCAGCTTAACAAATTCAGACCAGCCTACGCAGGCAGCGAGCAGCTTGTCAGAGGTGCAGGATGAGATGGGAAGGGGCCGTGTCCCGTCGCGGGGCAGATGTGCACCAGATGTGCTCGCTGGCCCTCGTGGGGACGAGAGTGTTGCAGGCAGTTCCATGACACTCATGAGTCTCTCCAGCATCACCATGTCTTTAATTACCAGTTGGCATTACCTTAGTACTGTATATTTCTGTGCCACGATGGAGAATAGAACTGACAAATAAATTAAAAAAAAAAAAAAAAGTTACATTGTTTAAAAAAAAAAAAAAAAAAGGATTCTGGCTAGTCCATCAACATTTAGTTTCAGTTTAAGGTTCTTTGATTTTGTTTTTGTTCAGAGTAATGAAACGATTAAGCTGCCAAAAAGTTGTTCTCTGAGCAGTATTTTCAACTGTGTTTGTGGCCTCCGGGCTTCGAATACAGTTTGCAGGGAAGTATTCAGGTTGTAGTTAGCTGTGCAGGTATGATAGGAATGGCTGGAAAAACTCAAAGATTTTTCTCACTAGCGTTAAACCAAACAAGATTTCAAACAAGATTTCAATTAGACAATAAATAAACCCCACTGAGATGTTACCATTTCGCAGTTGCGACCTGTTGTACGTGAGACAAACCGTGTCATTACTTTGCATTTCTGAGAGCAGCGATTTCACGAACCAGTTGCCTTAAGTCTGTGAATGAATGTTGATTATTAAAGTGTCTTGTCTTGTTCTAAAATCCACATATAATGGACAACTGAACTTCTGTTTCGACATCTGAAAGAACTGTTGGGGTGACAGTGCAACCTCTGCTGCTCTGTACAACCATGTTCTGTATTATATGTTTTGGCTCTTGAAATATTCCGAATTCCGGAAAGCACTTGTTCTATAACCAAGAAAAGCATCAAAATGATACTTGGTGACAAGTTTTGATTTGTGCTAGTATTTTAAGAGTATTTTGTATAGTTTCTGTTAGAGATTTCTAATCATGTTAATTCTCACTGCAGAATGAAGACTTTTTTTATTCCCATTGACATAAAACTGGGAGCATTCTTCTGAGATCAAGTTTTGGCTTTCCTTAGTGTCCCTAATTTGGGCAAGGGATCGTACTATCAAACTATGTTTATTTTGGCTCTATTTGTCATACCTAAAATTCCAAGTTTTAAGCTTGCTTGGTTATCTATATACTGTATATTTAAAGTTATCTAGATTTTAAAAAAAGCAATATAGTTAAAACAATAAAGCCAGATAAATGAGTAGAATGTTTCTAAAATTTATAATACGGGTATTTTGATTGCATTTTAAATACAAGTTTTTACAGATCAGAATAGGAAAAAGTATTATTTCCTTAATCTCTTGCGTATTCTAAAGTGCAGTTAATGCATGCAGGTCACCAGGGCTGTTATAAACCTTGGTTTTCAGATATATGGCTGGGTGTTATCATAGACCTATTAAAAAGTTTTTTCCAGTTGCTCTTTCAGTGCATCTAAAGAAATGCTGCCTGACCTGAAGTTCTCTTGTCCGTTTTATGTTGGGTTAAAAAAGGTTTTTTGCCTGTATAGGTATTTTTTTAAATTAAGCTGTAAGGCGGAATGCCTTAGATTCTTGAAATTCAGCTGAAGTGTTAATGATTAAATCGCCATTTGTAAACCAGGGCTGTGCACAAAATACTTGCTAAACACCAGGAAATGTGGCAAGTTTTGAATGGACGATCTTAGCAAATGTACAATATTGCTGTGTTCATCTAGGTAGCTTTGGAAGAGTAATTTGTCTGTTGTTTTGCCCTTTGATCTTCTTTTGAACAGCAAAGTTATACATCGAGGAAACTCAACACCTGGCGAGGTTTGGATATCGGTGTGTTCAATCACTTTATCACAGCATGATTTTGATTAGAGTGGTCGGGGACAATAAAGTATCTAAATGACACTGGTGTGTGCTGATGTTGCAGCTTTTGAAATTTCAGTGTAAAAAAAAAAAATCTGTAGCTCTATAATTTACAAACACGTAATCCTATGTTTTACAGGTTCTTTTTACTAATAAAACACAGTACCGCACAGCCCTATTTGTAAAACAAAACCAAGTTTGTGCCTCTGATTTCCAAGGTGCTGTGATGTACGCTGTGTGCGGCAAGGAGGGCAGGTGAGGCGTGCGTGGGGGAATTGCTTAAAAATCTCTGGGCTATCTATGCAAAACCAGCTGTCAGTCTTCTGTTTCACATGATATTGTAAAAATCCAGCTGACCTTTCCTTTTTTTTTCCTTCTTTCTCTTTTTCTTTCTTGTTAAAGATCTGTTGGGAGCTTCTTAAGCGAGGAGTAAGCAATGCATTTGTTTCATGGGGTTTGTTTTGTTGTTTTTTTTTTTTCCTCTAATAATGGAGCTGTTTACACTTTAATGCAATGAACAATCCAGTGATACTTGAGAAACGCTACAGATACCGTGTGAGTGTTTGCAGGAGGGAGAAGTGTTGTCAATCAGGTATTGAATGGTTTCTTTACTGTCACGAATAAAAAATTTTAACAATATAGTTACTTGTGCATGTAATACTTCTCTGGGGAAAAGAACTTCAGCCCCTCTCCCCTCAGTAATAGCCACTGCTGTGATTTGACAGGGACTTTATTCCTGCCCTCAGCACATCCGTGTTAGATGGCAAAATCACCCATCTCTATTCCCTTCTCCTCCCGCTTTGCTCTTTTTAAATCATGTGTAGGTCTCCTCATTGACTGCCCCGGCACCTGCTTGTGCAAACAGAGCTGATGAACTAGTGATGAACTCTGCGAAATAAATTGGTGGTGACTCTGGCAGATGTTCCAGCTATTTAGATCTCGTGGATGAGATCATGCCATAATTTGTTTGAGCCTCAAAGCTGTGTGACTTCTTCTGAAGGGTTCACTTCAGCGGCTTGAATAGCGGTTCTTAAAATCATTGCTGTATCCAAATGAATATCTGAATAAAACACTTTATTTGGTTGAAAAAAAAATCTATTTTGGGACTATTTAATCTGACACAGACTTATGCGGAGCCTTCCTTTCTAGGAAAAGGCACATAGTATTGCTGCTTTATGAGCAGGAAACCTTAAGCCTGTTTCACTAAGCAGCTGGCTCAAGGTTGCACATTAATTGCAACACAAAGGAAAACCTGAGACTTTTTTTTCCTACCTCTGCTTTTTAGTCCCTATGATCATTTGGAAAGAGCTAAACTGCCTTTACTTTGTTATCGGTGGGTCTTTTGATTTTTTGTGTTTGTTTTTAAATAAACATACCAATCTCTATAGCTGCTGCTCAGCATAAAGATTCCTTTCTCTTAGTAAAGCAAGTATTTCAAAATTCATAAACAGTTAGCTCTTTTATGTAGGTAAGAAAAGGATACTGTTCTGTTCTGGCTGATGAAAAATCAGCATCTGCAAAACTGACTCTACTGTGCTCTGTACATCCATTTACCTTCCAAGATCTTTTTTATTTTCATCTTTTTCCCTCATCCTTTTTATTGTGCTCCAGCTCAGATGGAAAACCAACCATCCTCAAACTCCTCCTGGAAGGATGAGGCTCTTCCCAGTGGGATGCAGCTCTGGGTCCCCTGCAGTGTCCAGCGGTTTGTCTGGCAAGTGAGTCCCGCTGTTGGGCACCCAGCAAAGCTCTTGTGGGCTCCTTGGGTCCACCCGCAGGAGCTGCTGGAAAATAAATGATCTTCGGGTAATGGATTGGTTTTGACAGGTTGGCCAAACTCCACCCTGGACAGCTTCCAAGCAAGTTGGGTTTAAAGCCTCCTCGAGCGCTAATTGGAAAGGGAGCCGTGGGGAAGAGCAGGTTGTCTTAATTAATTGTCTCATGCGGTGTCAATGCGGCGCATTTCTGATGCACAGGGCACACGCTGGTAACGTCCTGGGCTTAGCAGAGAATTGATTTGACTCGGTGAAATAGGAGGGCAACTGCAATTACACTGCTTAGCGTTTCAGCGTTTTAAAAAGGTGACGTTTGGTCGTTATTTAGATGAGCAGCAAACAAGGTTGGAGGTGACGGCTGTGTCAGCTTAGTCATGTCCCCTGGACCCTGGGGAAACCTGTCAGCCTGCAATTATGCTCTGCTGCGCTTTTCTCTGTGCTTATCATTTAATTTTTGCAACCAACCATCCTCAGTCTAGTAATGTGGACACATTTGATCAGGATGTACATGAGAATGCTGGGGACAGAAAAGTATTTGTGTATCTTTCACAGAAATCTGCTTTGTGTTAGCTGTCAAAAAATGGAAAATCAAAAAAAAAAAAAAGGCAGTTTACTGTTCAACCTTAGCAGTCATGTCATGGATTGGCCTCGGACCCATCTCTACTTGAAGGCATGAGGATGATTCGCCTCTAAGCCAGAATCATTTCTCACCCCTTGGAGAAGCTCTGTTCTTGCAGGTAATCAGGGTTGGTTATTTCATCCTTACCAAAGCAACTGTGCAGCACCTATGGATTCCCAGCATTTCAATAAATGTTGCGCTCCAGGATTGTGTGGTTTGCTTCAGGAGGTAATGGCTTCAAAGTTCAGTTTCTTTGTCATGATTTTATAAGTTATGTAATGAAAACCAGATTTGTTTACAGTGTAACTATAGCTTTGATTTTTTTCATGCTTTGAATTCAATTTGCTAATAAACATTGTACTTTTTTTTTCATCTTCTTCATGTTTGATAAAGCATGTATTAAAATCCCCCAGAAATCCCCTTCCCTTCCCTACACTATTCTGCTTAGGGGAAATATTGGGGGGAAAAACAACAACTTTACATCATCAAAGCAGAAACTTCTTGTTCCATTCCTGTTTGAGTGTCCTAATTTGTTGCTAGGCTTTAATAAAAATCATAACTTTTAACTGCTAAGCATCAAGGGCTACTTTTTCCGGAAGCATCTTCTGACAAGGCACTTTTTTTTTTTTAAATTTTCTTTTTTACTCCTTGCTGCAAATTTGAATGAAAAAAATCTTTCTGTCCAAGGTTTAGCCACCTTCAGCCTTGTAGATAAATTAGACATGAGAGGGGAGTAAGACAGTGGATCCTGCCATGAGGATTAAAGTATTAAGAAAAAAAATGGAAATGATGCAAGCTGAACTGGTTTCCTGTACAACTGTGTTGGTTCCTGGTGCAATATCCCTCCTTCTGCATCCAAGGACAGACTCTGGAGCATCGAGGATTCTTCAGGTGATGGACGTGGGTTCACCTGGTTAGCACCTCCCTGGATGTGTGTGTTGGAGGGGGAGCAAATCCTATTCCCAAAACAGCCTTAAATGGTGGCAGGATTTTTTTTTCTTTTATTTTATTTCTTTGATTTTTTCTTCTTCTAATAAAGACTTGATACTGGTACTAGTGACTAAGCTAAGCTTGGACCTATTGCCTACCAGTTTACAGCCAAACCACATTTGGCATGCATCTGAGCTCAGTATTAACTAGGAATAAAATTACTGGTGTCTTAATATTGCAAAGAATATCCTTTAGAGCATTGAAAATGGTTGTGGAAGAAACTGAAGAGATGTTCTGCTGATGGCTTTTACTGGTATAAATTGGGCGTGTGCTAGCATATCCCTCAGGAATGTTGGTAACACATATTTCCATGCATGTTTTTCCCAGGAAAATCATTCTAGGAATATTTTGGGAAGTTATTTTTTTAACTAGTCTCTGCTTAATGACTTCTTTTTTTACATGCCAAACTGTGGAAATCAGAACCATGGATATGTGTAAAATCAGCATGTATTTTTTTTATGCAGCTAAACTTGTCAGACGTTATCTGGTGAGCTGGGAAGACTTGTCGAGAGCTGAGCCCATTCCTTGCACAGTTAGGGACATTTGCTATATAAAGCAGTTGGGCTAAGGCTCGGGGTGGATGAGTATTTTCCCTGTCTCTGTATAGCACAGGTCTGTATCAGTCTTAGATGTCCTTGTTCCTGCTGGAAGGCCCTGGAGGTGGCTCAAGGAGATGCTGCAGTGTGACCAGCGGCCCTACACCTGGCCATGCTCGGCTTTTATTCTCCATCATATTTAAAGCTCTCCTGGAACTCGGTAGGGTTTGAAGGTCTTGTCCATGCAGGGCTTGGTGGGACCACGAGGTGGTGCAACTGAGCTCCACAAGCCAAGCAAGGAGAAGAGGCCTCACCTGGAGGAAGCCTCGCCGAGGCCTTGGTCCCCAGTGTGCGCTGGGCTCCACAGGGCCATGGATAACATCTTCCTTCAGCTGGAAATCTCCCTCAGCGCGTCAGAGCCAGTTCCTTCATTTGCTCCATGAACGCTGAGTTTCTTTTCCATGAGGAACTGGTGTCCCCCGAGCTGGATTTGAGCTCGGGGAGCATCTGTACATGCTGTATTTGCTGCTTTCGGTTTGATCCATGAAAATGCAGCATCGTCTCACAAGTGCACAAAAATAAAGGGAAAAATCAGTATTTCTTGAATAATCCAGTTTTAAATTTTAATGACCTTCTCTACCATGGTTCTCCCCCCCCCCTCCAAATTTTCAATCTTTTAAGCATAAAAACTTCAAATTGCTTGGGATTTGGTTGAGGAACATAAAGAGAATTGTGGGTAAATATTGATCTATGGGAGGGGGAACAAATCTGGTGCCAAAATGCCACGTTTAGAAGGAGGCAGCACCTCCAGATCTGCACCGAGCTGCAGGGACTCAGCCACATTGGGCCGAGACATCTGCCAAAGCTTTGGGGCACCGAGGGATGAAAGATGAAATTCTAGGTTGGGATTCAGATCTGGACATACAGAAATTCTCTTTCGTCCAAGCTTTACATTATCTACAAATGCATATTTCCCATGACACCCAGAATTAAGATCAAACTCGATTAATGCAACTCCACCAACATGGAGAATTTAAATTAA
>JAVCKT010020497.1:55609-67129 GCA_032273925.1 Rhynchotus rufescens | reverse complement strand
AGCTTCTGTTTTGTGAAAAAATGATTTTTTTTTCCCTTGGCGCCAATTGTTCTAAATTGCTTTACAAATATTTCTACAGACTCGGTGTCCTTAAAAGCTCACCAGGATTGTTACTTTTTCACTGTGAAAATAAAGAAGAGTTGGGAATAGTGGAACACCAGCCATGAGATATTTTCAAAATTCCTTACATTACAGGTCTCTCAGCCCAAGAAGGCCTGAGATCTGTGGATACTCTGAGTTTGTTTGATCCCACTTTGATATCTGGAGGGATTTATCCAAGGAGCTGATCCATACTCACCTCCAGTTGTTGTGGGTTGCGTGAAAAATTTAGAGAATAGCATGAAAAACTTAGCGGGAAAGGAAGAACTTGGATGGTTCCTGCCCGAGTAAGATTGTGGAGTCTCCATTTTTGGAGATATTCAAAACCTATTTTGACATGGTCTTTGACAACCTCTCCTAGCTGACCTGCTTTGAGCAGCAAAGACCTAGACTAGAGCACCTCCTGAGGTCCTTCCACACTCATTCTTTCCCATGTATCTCTGGCATGATCTTCATGTCATGATCTTCATTCTTATATAAGAAATAGTCTAATGACCATTTTCCTCTGCCTCAAAAAGAGGGAGTAGATTTGATATGCTTGTGTCTTAGAGAGGCCTATATGAAGGGCAAATGCCTTCTCTAAACCAACAACCTCAACTCCACAGGCTCCACCTCACTGTAGCAGTGCCTTAGCTCCCAAAGGAAGAGGCACCTGGTAACAATGGTATCTGAACCTGGAAAAGGATGGAAAAGGACGTTCCCTTTGCTATCTGCAAGAAGATCGATGCAAATGTCAGGCAGGAATAGTCGGGGCTGAGAAGACACGGTTTGTCTTCAGTTAGCCCGTGGTCAGTGGCATCACTTTTGGAGGGGGGACAACTTCATTTTGCCCTGGCAGAAACAGCTTGACTTTTCTTAAAGAGGAGCTATGATATCACAATATGTATCTTTCTATGCATTTCTAAACTTCTTATAAAGGAGGGATCATCCCGTTTCTGTTCACGTGTGCTGACATCTGAGTGGGCAGAGCTGGAGGGAAGTAACGAACAGAACCAAAATGAGAAACTCCTCCTTGACTGGGCGTCCTGAATGTCCTGCCATGATGTGATATGTCGGCCTCTGATAAGGGGAAACGTAGAGCCTTTTTTTACTATCTGCCATCACTTCTGAACTGTCAGCTACAGCCTTTCGCAGCAAAAGGGAGAGCTTTCTGCTGTGGGAGGTGGCGACAGCAAACATTGCCAGTCTGGCTGGGATTTTCTGGTTTATCATTATTTTTCTCCTGGGAGGGCAGCCCAATTGCATGCTCTAATACTCTGCTATGTGCTCATTCTGGCCAGTAATCTTCCCCGCAATCCTCACCCCTGCTCCACGTTTCCCTGCTGCACAGAAGGCTCCAGCCTGCGGGCACGGGGACGGGGAACGCGGGAATAGGTTGTCTCCCCTGGGACAAACTGCGTTTCAGCAGCTGACTGCTAGGTCTTCTCCTTGCAAAGTCAGTACCTGGAGCTGGGAACAACTGGGCCCAACTTTTAATGCAACTCTGAAAATCACAGCACCTCATTTTGCGCGAGAGAGCAAAAAAAGTGGGGGAAAAGGGAGAAAAACCACTCCAAATGGAGTATTTGGAGAGTCTAAATTCCTACTACTTGCTGCTCCATGAACTGGGAGTTGGTGGCTGCTGGATGTAAAGATTAAGTTTGGAACTCCTGTTCCTGCTCCCTCTTTGTCCCTCCGCGAGCCGGGGAATGGGTGTGATCTTGGAGGAGGAGTGTCCCTGCGGTTAAGCAGAGGATTGAATTACCCAGCGCTGCTGTTCCCGAGCTGACAAGGTAGCAGAACAGCAAACAAAAGTGCCTTGAAACTAGCTCGCCAAAGAGGAGAGAGGGCTGTGAGCCGAGCGGCAGGAGGAGGGACCTGCGGGGACGCTGCGCACTTTCCCCCAAGGTAAGCAGCTTCACCGCAACCCTCTCCGCTTTATTTCTGAGGGCCATAACTTCTTTATGTCTAATTTTATTCTGTGAGATATGTAAAAAGTTTGAATAGAAAAAAAAAATCTCCAGGATCTCTGCACCAAAAAGAATGAGGCCATCTTGATTTCATGGTATCTATGACTGTACTTGGATTTGGAATAAGTGGATATCTCAGATCTCTGAAAATCTGGCCAGTCTACATATCAGCCTACACTGCTCCAAGGACACATGCTTCTCGTTTAGTTCCCTGCAGAGAATGGCTTTGATTTCACGCAACCAGCAAGGCGTTGGGTTTTCACTCGGTTTGTTTTATGCTTTGCTGCCATGGGGATATCTGCTTGGAGCTTGAATGCTTTTGCAATGTGGTCATGTTCGGACAGCAAAAAAAAGTCATTGGAAGTTCTTATGGACAGATCTAGTCGATAAATCTGCTAATGGCTGAATTGCACTGTTTTGCTCTGCAAGTGCAGGGTGTTTTCTCATGCTGTTCATTTGAGATGCAAATTGCACTAAGAGAAAATTGAGTTGCAATGGAGTTAAGCTGGAGGCTTTCCTACCAGTGTTTTCCTTAGGCGTGTCTATTAAGAGCATAAATATTTAACTCAAAGGAGAAGAGATATGAATTAGCATCTGCAGGAGGTTCGCATTTGTTCAGGGCTGCCCTCGCGCAGATGCAAACAAACACTACAGCTGCTAGAGCAAACTGGCCCCACAGGAGTCACACTTAGGTGGTGAATCACCCAGGTGCTCTTTACACACGGCAGCTAACTGGGGAGATTAGAGCCCGCGAGACAGAGATTAGAGACTCGGAGTGCATCCGCCTTCCTCTTCAGCAGGGTTGTACAAGAGCCTCTTGCACGGGCTCAGTGCAACGTGACTGCTGGTCGCTTGCAAGACTCAAGGACGGGCCCCAGTAGTGCAGTGCGGATCAAGGAAGCGCTGGTTGTTCCCCCAGGTTGCCCTGCCCGAGCCAGGTGAGCTCCCCCCGCTCCCTGCACAAACAAGCTGCCCTTTTCCTGCTCTGGCTCCCTTCCCTCCGGCAGCAATGTGGGTCTCACGACGTTGTTTGCCAGGTCTTTGTGGCAACAGTTGCCAAGGTCTCCCAGCAAGCAAAGATTTCATTCCATGAGTGCGAATGGGATCACCTCAATCTTTTGCCTTCCCGGGATCTTGGGACTCCTACTCTTGAGTAGTCAAGGAGGATGAAAATGCTGATGGTCCCTGTGGGCCATTTTCCAGAGTTGTATATGTTCTATTGGACTTTGAAGTTGTTACTATCTCCTCCAGAGGGCTGGGGAGGTCTGAGACTGGCACATGTGGAAACTCTCTGTGACTTTCCTGATTTTGGATTAGTTTTCATGGGGGCATGGATCCATCCTGGAGTCTGTCTCTCCTGCACTGCCCTTACAGGGCTGTTCATCCCCAGCCAGGGAAGTGGCCAACTTCAACATCTGCCTCGTGCTTGGAAGGGAAATGTGCTGTTGGCCGGGTTAAGACACTGCTATTTCCAAAATGCTCAGCTCTCTACCATACAAATCCTGATGGACCAAAAACCTTTGCTTTTGATGGAGCTTCATATACCTTTTTTGATCCAGTTCTCTTTGCAACAAAGGGCAGTGTGGAGCACAGTGAAAGCATTTTTGCCACCTAACCAAGCTTTTTTTAGTGGCTTCTAGAAAATAAGTATGTCATAAATAGCCCTCCTTGAGGTCCTATGTTCATCATAGGGCTCTCTTGCTTTTTCAGCCTTCTGAAATTTGTTCTGTGTGGCTGAACCAAAAAAAAATCATGGATTTTAAAGTCTGCTCCTGAAGCTGCTCTGCTATATATGAAAATCCAACAATTAAAGGAAGCAAATACTTTTATATGGATATCCCATACCTAAAATATCTCTGCTACAGTTCTTTGTTTATTCACATCTATTCTTCAGCTTCTGTTGGCCTCTCAGGCAAATATACATTGCACAGTCACGTGGGGATATGTGTACCTAAGGCTCATTAAAATTTCTCTTGTCATGTTTTCCCTTTCCACACAATACTACCCTGGAAATGGGCCCGATTACAATTTATCTTGCCTGACTATGTCTTTCCACTTAATATTTTTCGTGTAAAAGGAATGCAGGAGGGGGTGAATATTGTCTGTAACTCTTTGACAACCTTCTGACTGAAATGTCTTCTCAGAGGTATTGTTAATTTTCAGCATAGAATGTTGTGCATTTACTCCAGTTACCTGGATTTCCAAAGACCTTTGCTTGAAACAGAAATCCTACCTTTATTTTTTTTTCCATTCTTATCTAAGCTATTCATGTTTATCAGGTGCTGTGCTTGGTAGAGTAACAGTGAAACTCATTATTTCTCTATGGCCACGTCAAAGACACAAGACACAGGGGATGCTAAATTGCATGGTTGAGCTCTGTTCTAGGCAGTTCCTGTGGAATGAGCTATTCAGAGCAGCTGACCTCTCCTGCCTAAAAATGTCCTGTTGCTGTGCCCTGGAAAGGAAGAACAGGTTTCTGGATGATCCTTTATATAAAACCACTCTTTCAAAAGCAGCAAAACAAGGTAGGAAGCAGGCAGAAATCATATTATATTTTGGGTGGTTGAGACTATAGAAATATCCACCTTCTCTTTGGGACAGTGGTTTATTATTGTATATTTTTTCTGTCTACAAAATAGCTGTTTTAGTTTGAACAAAGCCATCCCCTCCTGAATCTTTCAGATGTCTGATACCCTCCTCTGTCCTCAGACAAAGCCCCTGTTGGGCAAAAGGAAGTCCTGGAGGAAAAATTTTTCTTAAGGCTCCTTTAGACAATCTGAAAAGCCCTCTTTGGGATTTTTTTCTTTAACTTATGTCTCAGGTCAGCAATTGCAGTGGAGCCTGTCCCTTTTGTGGGCTAATATTCACCAAATGTTTAACCATGACCTCCTGATGGAGGTGTCTTCTTTTCCCAGGTGGTTTCCCATCTACATGCACTACCTGGGCTGTTCAGTGTGAAGGAAGGTGAGCTTGAGTGTGCTCAGTCAACATGCTGTAATATCAGGAGGGCTGAGCAAGGTCATTTAGTGAGAGTTTTGTTTGCACTGTTTGCAGCAGGCATATTTTGTTCGTTTGGTCTTATGCAGTTAGCTTGCTAGTCTTTCAGAGCTGGCCTTTATTTTGCAAGATGAGATTGCCCAGTTTCCTGTTGCATTTAGATATAGGGTCCTGCATGGGCTGTGTTTCCCTTGTTGCCAAACAAATGCCAGTGGGCAGACACAGGTGGACAGCCCCGTGGGCTGGACCTTTGCTTCGTGCCCTGCAGCATCTGTCAAGATCATTGCCCAGGTGTACAGAGCAGACAAGCTCACAAAATTGTGATGCACCAGTACCATCCATCATACAGCTGGTGGGACCACAGGGTCCAAGCTAAGCATTTTCACTGGCCTGTATCCATCTGCCCCTTGCTTCCATAATCCATCCCATTTCCCTCTTTTCTCCCGACCTCCTCCTTACCATCCAGAGAAGAGCCACCAAAAGATGGGCCAGTCATCTCAGGAAAGGACATAGCCAGGTGTTGGGATAGTGGGAAGACACTTCCTCAAGGAGCATTCAGTTAAAGTGGGGTGATACAGGTACAGACAATTCACTAAGGAAAACCAAGCATGATCTCAACTCAAGCATCTCTCAACTCACTCTGTATTTCCAAACTTAACAACTCTAGTAAGAGAACTCACATAGTGGTTCAGCACCATCCTCTGAATGTGGATGCCTACATTGGGTCAGTTGGTATCTGCTTGCCTTGATACAAGCAAGATGTTTGTGCCCGATAATACAAATGCCCATATGACAAAGTACAAGCTTTCCTGTGCAGCTGAAGAAGTGAAGCTGCCTCCTGAATAGAGCCTCCTGCTTTATGCCATGCCAGCCAAGAAAATACAGAAGTACCTACAGAGCGTCCCACTTGGGTATGGGTCATTTCTTTTGCAATCCAAAAACTAAACCTGTTTAATCCAGAAGTCTTGGGTCCGCCGGTCCTAGTTTGACGTCTTGCTTGCAGGTCTAAACTGGAGCAAGACTGGAACGGTCCCTTCTATTTCATAGTTAATATTAATCTTGCCACTTGCAAGCTAATGCTCTGGGAACCAGTTCTTCAGCTGGTCTGAATGGAACCACAACAGCCACCTCTTCTGCAACGCAGTCAGGCAAATCTCCTGATAACAGAGACTTAATCAAGAGCACTTTCAAACAATGCAGCAGGGAAAACCTGCTTTCTATCTCACATACACACACACACACACACATATATGTGTTCATTCACATATATGCGCACATATACACAATAAATAAAAAATTCTTATAGGCAGCAAGCAAAGATCATAACTCTTGGGCCAACTTTTCAAAGGGGATGGTGCAGATAAGCACTGGTGCTCGCTGTCTGAAAAATAGCTCTTAATCTCACAAATAATTACCAATAAGAATGTAAAAACATGCAAGCAAGATCTTTGGGCACAACAGATGGGGCTGGGCTCCCATGAGAGAGATGAGGGACAAAGGGAAGTCTGGGCCAAGGCCCAAGTCTGGGCCATAAGCCAAGGCTTTCCTTAAGAGACTGAGGCGACATTGCATCCCACCTGGTTGATATTCTGCAGACTTGCCTTCGATTCTCCAAAGGAATGGGAGGAGCTCCCCTGGAAGAGTCTTCCTCAGATTTAAGTACTCGAGATATCAGACTGAGAGCGGATGAATCCTTGGCCTTTTATCTAGCCTTTCTCCAAAGGGATGTAGTTCTCCTGCTTTGGCCAGCCTTGTCTGACCCTCTATAAGAAGCAGTGGCCTGATTTTTTTCCCCAAGATCTTGAATTTCTTATTTTTATGCATCTTCAAAAGATGAGTGTCAGCTGAATAAAAATCAGGTCCTCCATTTCAGGTAGGAAAACACCCTGTATTGAGGGCCTCAGCTGCCCTCCCTGTAAACCTCTGCCATTCGGGTGCTGAGGCTGAGGAAACTCTTGTACGCATGACCAAACTTACATGCCCTTTTCCTGGTTATGTCAGCACTCGGTTGTTCTTCCCCACAGCCAGTAGGTTAAATAATACTCCATTCAAATGCTAATGTGGGAGAGGATCATAATCTTTTTCCTGGAGGTGGTGAATAATTACAAGTTTCTGAGAATGTTTCTAACCTGAGCTACTCTGGAAACCAAGGCAAGGAATTAAAATGGCTCCAGCTTTGTTTTCCTTCAGTAGGCATCTCTTGCCTTCACTGTGGCACGAAGCCCTGCCTTTGGAGTAGCGTTGGTCCCGAGCCAACAATCTTTCCCTTTCACCAGGATAGGAAGATCTGAAAGAAAAGACAGATTTGTCCGTGATGAACTGGCAAGCTTCGTGCTTGCCATTCCCTTGGGACGGCTCTGTACCCCTACTGACTGGCCAGCCTCATCGTGAGAAGCCGAAGGTGGAATGGATACCTTTGAAGCAGGCTTGAGTCAATCTTCGTTTCATTATTTGAAAGGAGTGCACCTGGCACGTTACCAAGGGCAATGCTGCTGCAAGGCCCTTGCACACAGCGGGCTTTTAGAGCTTCTTGTGGGTTTTTTTTTTTGCTCTCTGGCTCAACGAGAGCTGGTAGGTTTGCACTGAAAGAGCTCAGTGTCGCTCACTGGGTCTGATCAGAAGTCTCCTCCCCATGCAGGGATGTTGCCTGCCTTGAAAAGCCTGCAGCTTTCCAAGACATCCTTAAAGAAAGCCAGGAGAGAATGACTTAATGGGAAAGCAGTCAGCCAAAAGCAGGGTGGGTGCTCAGACCTTCTCCACGAGACGTCATGGCCCAAACTATCTGCCTCCACGTTTAGCCAATTTGATCTCCCTTTTTTAGAGCCAGCCTCAGCTGAGCATTGTGGTCTCTCCATTCAATAGCATGAATGTGGAAACTCAGTCTGCATGACTTGGGAGTGGTGGTTGGTATTAAGACTTTGTCATTTAATCGCCGTTACATAGCTCTTATATTGTTGAAAAGTTTGTTTGGACAATACAGCATATTCCCAGGAGAGCAAGGAAAACAGTCAGTTGCTAAAATTTTAAAGGGAAGATGCTGAAATGGAAGCAGTTTGGGAAAATCTGCTCATACCAACCAGTTTCCAAAGACCATCTGCTTGAAGATCAGAGTCCTGGAAGGCTACCAGGAATAAGATCAATAGAGAAGACAAAGGAGGCTGTAAAGGGAAGTGAGCAGAGATGAGCAAGAATTTCTGGATGGGGGAAAGTGTTGAGCTAGAATTTATGGCAGGTGGAAATGAAGCAGCTGCAGGAACTAGTCGAAGTCATAGGAGATAATTTGCGAGCTGCCTGCCCTTCTAAATCAGACATCCTCCAAGGGATTTGAAGAGACAGATGAGGTACAGATTGAGAGCTTTTGCAACTGAGAAGGTGGTTGTTTCCTAGTAACATGTTACTTCTTTGCTCTTTCCTTTTAAACAAGAAGCAATAGTATGTTCAGAGGATTAGTGCAAAGCCCATCTGCAATATGTGGCTCACAAGGGACTCACAGCATCAGCGAGTTTCTGGGGTAAACTGTATGAGCTACAAAGCCAGAGGTGTCAGAAATGTGTGAGGGTATTGGTTATAGGAAAGGACACTGGGCCAATGGTCTGCTTTTTGGGACTGTTGTTGGAGTGATAGACCTTGTGTCAGACTGACCAAATTGGTTATTCCTCTCGGAAACCTAGGGAAGGTATTACGTTCTACTCAGATTCTTGGCCAGACTTCAGTTCAGGAAATTCACCCCAGTCCTCACCTTACTTTGCCTTTCTTTGCCTCAGGAGCAAAGAACTGAAAAGTTTCATCTCCTGTGATGGCAGATAGCTGTTTGGGCAAGATTTGTTCTGCTGATCCCTGACAGCCATTCCTGGAGAAAGGTGAAAACCTGCCAGTCTGAGCTCAAGGGAAATTTATTCTGAGCTCCGGATTCAGTGCCCTGGGGAGGTGAGCAAGAAATTTCTTCATAACTTTAGTTCACCTTGCCTAGTGCCCCATCTCAAGCTTTGATTGATCTCTGCATACAAGAAGACTTTAAAAGCCTTTCAAAGTCCACATAATCCAACCAGATGATTTGGAATCAAGGACTGGAGGATCTGTTTTTTGACCTATGGAGGTGTTCAAGCAAAATCCTGATGCATGAGGTTTAATCCACTCTATTCTCTTAATGCCAAATTGAAAGGGCTGGGGGGGAGCTGAGGCAGCAGGGCTTGCTGTTCCCCACAGACCCCATTAGCAAAGCTTGTAAGCATGTGCTCTTGCTTTTGCAGACCTCTCCGATCCAAGGCCAGCGAGCACACCCTCACCATTTAGCCATCTCATTTTAAAGACATTAGGCAATGGCAAGCCTGCCAGCTTCCCTAATAAGCTGTTCCAATATTTAATTACCTACTGCGATCAGAAATAGCATCTTATTTCAAGGCTTATTTTACCTAATTTTAGCTGCCAAGCAACAGCCCTCTTGAAGAAGTTTGAAATGTTCTCTACAATCACACTTCTCTGCAGCCATAGGTGCCTGTGCATAGCTCATTCTTTGACATGCTGGACACATTGTCCCGAATCTGGACTTTATGGGTCCTAGAGGAGGAGTATATCCAGAGCTGTGCTTCTTTCCTTCCTATTGCACTCCAACGCACATTTCCTATTCCCTGCCTGGTCACCATACCCCAGCACATCCAATGTGGGCAACATGGTTCAGCTTCTCTAGTTGAAAACCTTCCTGTGATTGTGTGAGAGGTGAGGAGTTGTCACCAACACACACACGATGGTATATATGTGTGCATATGTATGGGATAGGAGCTCTCACTTATGTAAACTCTTCCTTTTAACCAGGAGACTGGAGGAGGATATTCAATAATGTGACTGATTGTGTGGCAGCATGAGATAGAAGTCCCACTGATAGACCTCTATACTAATCGTTTCCATGTGAGATGAAAGACAAATTTTATCTACTATAGTAGTAAAATAAAGGATAGATTAGCTTGCTTGGGAACTCTGCTTCTGGATAGGCACTGGCTATTGTTGAACTTTCAAAGAAACAGTCCCAACCAGGAGCACATGAGCCACACAAGGTAACTCATCCTTAAATATAATTCCTATGAGCAAAACAGGAGTTAACTGCTGTCCTTTATGCAAATGAAAAATGGCACCTATTTGGACCCAGATTCCCAACTACAATGAAGACAATGAAAGCAATTCAACAGCCTGGTTTACCTCATCTGATGCCAGCCCAAATATTCCCAATAATTAGGCCTTTCAGCCTGGAAAGGCTGGAGCCACAGCTGCTTCCGATTTTCCCAAGACTGTACAGAGCATTAGTCATCTCACTGGGGTTTTTTATTACCGTGACTGCAGACGAGTAAACGTGCCGCCAAAATCCAGACAAGCCAAATCAGACTTAATTCAGAATGTCTTTTGGGAGTTTGAAATGATCTCCTCTCCCCCTTCTGAGTCCTGATTTTCCCTCCCCACCCAAACAGCCTGAATCTGCTTGAAGAAATATCCTACTAAGAAGTCCTCTTTCTACATCTACCAGGCTGACCAAAATGAAATTGTGATTGCTGGCATTTCCACCCGAGTTGTTATTTATTAACTAAGCTTGGGAGGGACCTTGGTACTTAATTCATCATCTGCTTCTTGGAGCAAAAGCTCTTCCCTGCAACGTGTTGGTTGGTGAGGAGATGGAAATTAGAGTTAGCGAGTAACCACAGACCTATCTGCCCTGATCCAGAAGCTTTGTTATTTACGTCAAGCTGTGGAAGACTTTGATTTTAGCTCTGAAGCCTTCAGGTTCAGTCCCAGCAGTAACATCCTGCCAAGACGTTAGCTATTTCTTTGGTTCTGAGGTCTCTTCCCCCACCATCCAGAAGCATTTTGCTCTTTGCAGTTTAATTGATAGCATCTTAATCATGAGTTGTTGATGAAAGAGAGCAGCTCCAAGGCAGAGGTCCCTGATCTGGTCCTGCCTCAACTTGCACTTCCAGCATGAACTCAACTTCTCTTCCAAGGTGCAGGAGGCTGGAAGAAATAGAGTAGCTGGCCATGGAGGTGGAATAGTGTCTTTGCCTCTACTATCTCTCCTGACCATCTTTCCTGGTAAAAAAACCCCACAACATTCCTGTGTATGAGGAAGCAAATAACCTTTCCCTAACTGCCTTTTGTCCTTTGAAGCAGTGTCAGCCTTTTTTGGTGTATTCCTGCCCCTGAGGCCGCTGACTCATGCTTCTTGTTGGTTCATGCTTCGCCTAGTACTGGACAAAACCAGTTTGATTGAGGAAGGAACTGACCCGAACATCACTATTCAAGTCCTATAGGGAACTCAAGTCTCCTAAAGTCTTTTTCTTTCTTATTTAAACAAGTTTCTAACTTTCTGGGCATTGGCACAGATGAGAATTTTGTACTCCATAAATACTGGATTTTGTGTCTGGGCTAGAGTTGATTTATGAGATCATTTGATTAAAAATCCACATTAAATAATTAAAGAAAGGATCTGTCT
>JAVCKT010020497.1:30900-46494 GCA_032273925.1 Rhynchotus rufescens | reverse complement strand
AAAAATGCTTGCTCACGGTAGAATTTAGAGATGCACAGATCAGAGTAAAAAGATATCTGATGAGTGATCAATTCAGCTACAGTTATCAGAGAAAATGCTGGTAGGATTCTACTTTCCTGTCTGCTGAAATCAGAGGCCAGGGATGTTCTCTGCTCAAACCTCCAATCAAGTGTCAGGAGTGTCCTTGGACACATCACTAACTCTAGCTTCAGAAATTCATCTAATTCCCTCTGAAGAGGCATGTCTCCAGTGCTCTGTGTCCTGAAATGTGAATAAAGTAGGGCTAAAAGTCAGTAGCAGCTGTTGATTTAACTGCAGTGACTTCCACAGGGGTAACAAAGAAGTTACTAGGACACAAAGCAGGGGAAGCAGGAAGACAGAAGGTTGCTTTGAGAACAGGCCATGGTTCACTTCAGTCCTGGCAATCAAACAAATCACTTCCTAGGCCTAGCAAAGGGAGCCCCTTCCAAAGCTATTGTCATGAGACGACAGAAAAAAAAATACACATTATCCATTTATCTATGCAAAACTGAGATTTCAGTCTAGTTATTTGGCTTTTAACAAAGCCAAAAATGTTTTTTGTCCAAGAAAACCTTTGTGGTTTTGAATACTTCAAATATTTATCTTTAAAATATCATCCCTGTATATCCAGGATCCTGCAGTTCTGCTGCCTCTGGCTTCTATTCTGCTCAGCATGTGAGCATCTCACTTCCAGACCATGTTACTGGATTTGCTTATGTAAAGATGCACATATGCAGTGTTTGTGAGCCCTGCACACTTGTGCCCTACTTGAGCAAATAGCAAGAATGTTTTCCTAGGAGTTAAGTCCATTAGCAGGCATAGTGGGCACATCCACATTTATTAACAGCTAACTTTGCAAGACAATAGGAGCTTTACAAAACTGTAGTAATCTATCTTAGACTACTAGGTCTCCATCATTACTAGAGGTCTGAGGAAATGCTTGCTGAATTAACTGTGTGAATCTGGATTTATCCCCTTGTGATCTTTGCGTAGGGCCTAGCGTTGGCTCGTAGCATCAGGGACAGTGAAAGAGGAGGCCGAGCTCAAATCGGCATTATTGACAACGAGAAGGACTCTCCAGACCTCATGCAGATCATGAAGATGGTGCTGGGTGAGAGGCGTGGGGAACTCCGAGATGCCATCCCTGACACGAAGGCAGATGAGCTGCAGAAGGCAAATGTCCGACTCTACCAGTAAGTCTCGGGCAGAGCTCCCAAGCCTCATCCTTTCTTACAGAGGTCTCTGCACAGCCTCATTGCTTCATGGCTCTTTCTTTCAGTGTCTATGAGAAGGACAATGACCTGGTGGTACAGGAGATAGCTACTCGACCCCTGACACAAGACCTGCTCCAGCACGAGGTGAGAGAAAGACTTCAGTCCTTATAGAGGGAAACGCTGCTGTGGCCTCTTCTGTTTTCAGCTGAATACCTGTTTCTATGAGATACTCTGTCTGCAAAAAATTATCAGCCCTTCTATCCATTAAAAGTGCTGGGTGTCCTCTAGGGCACCTTAGCATCCCCCTACAGTCATGGTACCTGGAGGCCATGAATTAATTGAAGATGCTTTAGCAAAAGGTGACAAACCTGCCCTCTCAGCTGAGAAATAAATTAGGTTGTCAATCATTAGAAAAGGAGAGTCAAGGCGAGGTGGGTAGAAATGGACCAGGATTAAATTCCAGGTGGAAAACAGACTTCTTGACCATCCTGAAAGGATATTCCTTATAGGCCCTCTGTCTGAAGGAACTGAGAATACAAAGGCCTTTCTAGCATCCTTCTGGCTAAAATTCTGCAAAGAATTGCTTGTCCTTGATTCTTTGCTGCACATAAGGAGCAGCTCTTGTGCAGCTGTAATGGCCAGCTGGGAGAAGTGGCCAAGAAAAATATATATTTTATTTCTTGAGAGCTAAAGAGCAGCTGCTGGGATCAGAGGTGTTCACAGGTCAATGTACTCAAGAAACCAGGCACTGAGGCAATCATAGCCCATTAATGCACCACGGAAAATCCATCTTCTGTTGCATCTGCTAATGGTTACATCGGGGTTAGCAGTCTGCAAGGCAATGAAATAAGTTAGATCTAGATCTCCAGCCGGGGTCAACCTAGCTACAAAGCATGCAAGTGAGTACCAAACAGAAAGTTTGTTTACATCTTTTTTTTTCTTTTTTTTTTTTTTTTTCTTTCTGCTTCACATCAGGACTGCCACATTTTAGATCAAGGTGGTTTTAAAATCTATGTTTGGAGGGGAAAATTATCCAGCCAGGAAGAGAAGAAAACAGCCTTCAGTCGAGCTTTGGTGAGCTGTGATATACTGCAAAAAAATGTCGTGGAAGGGTAATTAAGTGCTAATCTGACCGTTCATTATGAAAGTGTGGGTCTTTAGGAGCTGGCCTGTGTGATAGCAGGACTTAAACTTTAAAGGGTGGTGGGATGTAGTAAATGCAAAATTGTTCTTCACCAAATTGCAGTAGAAATGAGACCTGTCACTGAAACTAGGAGAAGGAGGTTAAAGACAAGAAAACAAAATACAAAAGAAAATACTTTATTACACAAGACAATTAACTTACAGAATTTGTGACTTCAAGGAATGGTGGATGCTGATGATATTAACAAATTCAGAATGGGATTAGAAAAAGTTATAGTCAGCAGGTCCATAAACAGATATATAAAGGGGATAGCATCTTCTGTTCTCTCTATGAGCCATGATCCAATATTGTGGTTATTGGGGAGAGTGAAGGGATCAGACAGTCAGCAGGCTTTCTAAAGAGTATTTCCTACATTCACTGCCCAAAGCAGCATAGACCACATCTTTGACCTAGAAAAGCATTTTTTTTGTTGTTCCTAATGAACATTGTGATAGTTCAGGGAAGTCAAAGGGGAATCTAATTGCTCTCTGGAAAAAAAAAAAACAGGTCTTATATGTAGATGCTAGAGGTCCGTCATGATCAATACGATGAACAAGATGATGCCAGTGGGTTTAGGTTCAAGTTGTGTCTGTGAATTTGAAGCTGACATGGACCTCTTCCACTGGGTAGAATGAAGTTCGTCATGAATTCAGACTGGCCACCATGAGATAAAACCATTACATTACAGGTAGAGTGCAGACTAAAGTAGTCTTTACAGAACCTAAGCGAGTAAGACTTTGGCAGAGCTTTTTATAACCTGGCACATTGAAATGAAGAGTGGCATTTAACTCAATTGACTAGAACCTTATTGACTATCTAATGACTTGTTTGAAGACCACAAATGATCTCACCTTCAATGAGATTGTTGTCATAGGAAAGAAAAAATTAGACAAACCTTGACTTAAAATTATCTCTTCCTTTCAAAAGGAGATGTTTTTTAGTAGGCAATCAGCTTTGCAAATTCTGGCCTTGAGCTACAAATGTAGAACAAAAGATGTCTCTTTCAGTATGGCAGGTGGGAGGGATGAGAAGACCATCTGCTCTGCTTTTCCCTTGGGATAGTGTGTGGCTGCGGTATTTACAGCACAAAATGAATGCTCAGAAACCCACACTCCTTTCCTGAACCACGGCTGTCAAAACTGTTCTTCTGGGTCATCCTGGAGACTGCTGAGATAAACACAAAGGCAGTTACTGAAAACTGAGCAATGACTTTGACGCTCTGGCAGAAGGCATGATAATTTTCTTCCTCTCAGACTGTATCAAGCACCTATTTTGAAATATTTTCTTAACTCCATAGCTGTCATATTTGTAAGTGTTCATCTCTTCAGAACATGTCACGCATTGTACTTAACTGCCTCCATCCCTTTACTATCTTGACAAGTCATGTGATTTAACATGCAAAAGGGAGGACACACTTTTTTAAAGTGATATGAAAAGGTTTTAGTGAAGTAGAGAACTCTGAAGAAGAGTGAAGAAGAGAGCTGTGCTCTCAGGTCATGGGTACATCCCATCACCACTCCTTTCTCCCAACTCCTCACTAGAACCTATCTACAGATCTGGGTGAGATAGAGGAGGATAATTTTCATTGGATGATTCATCCATTGGATGATGTTCACTTCAAGATGAAGATGCCGTTTAGAGACTAGTTTTAGAATGTGATCTAGGGCAGCAACATTGGGACACAGTTCAGTTGTCTAAATACAATAATAAAGACAGAGACTATAATGGAAGCATGCAGACATCTCCATTTATACGTCTAAATGCAAGTGTCTTGTTCTTGAACTGAGTGCTGACATTGGTCATGCTGCTGTGTTCAGCTGCAGGAAGATGTTTGCTCTTTGGATTGGCTCAGTTCCATGTCCTTTTTCTCAAGTCTGTAAAAACTTTGACGTGTCCCAACTGAAGTCCATTTGCTACTCCATTAGGGTTTCATCCAAGCCAAAGGCTATCCTCCTTCCACCAACATTGAAGTGATAAACGATGGAGCAGAGTCAGCCATGTTTAAACAGCTCTTCCAAAAGTGGACCGAAAAGGAAGAAACACAAGGGCTGGGAAAAGCCTACACTACTGGAAAAATTGGTGAGTAGATTCTGAGAGCCGCCACTTGTCCCAGATTTGGCTTCGCTACTTGCTCACCTGTGCTAAGTGATACCTGAGGGAATATCATTCACATTAATTGTCTCCTATCCTCAGCATCTTGAAAATGTCCTTTTTGTGCCTTATATTTTTTATCTTATTCAGTAGATGCAAATCTATCAGTAACTGAGCAATGTTCACAACTGCCAAAGCTTGTCATGTCAACCAAAGTCTTGTTTATTCCAAATGTAAATGTCGATCAATCTCTCCTGAAAAAAAAATGCAAAAAAAAAAATCACACAACTTTTTACAAAATTTTCTTTAGAAAGGGCTAATAGCAAATCTGATAAGGAAGTGTTGAACAACATTCTGCTCTCATTTACGCTGCCATTCATCCAGGACCAACCTGACATCAACAGAATTATTCTATACTTGCACCAGTGTAAACAACAACTCAATATATCGCTCATAAAGTGAAAAATGCAATATATTAACCCCAGAGGGAAAATAATACTGAAGAGAAGGAATAAGAAGACAGACTTTCTGAAAGTCTCCATCAATGATAACTTCACAGACACAAATCTCTCTCCTCCTTGCAAGTATTCTCTCTTCTTTCCATCTCTTTCTCTGTCTCATCCCTGCATGCTGTCTCTCTCTATATCATGGACTGGAGAAACATGTCCTTTTTATTTTTGAAAACAAAATTTTAAAAGGAGGGAAATAAGTAAAAATTTGGAAAATAATCATAAATTTTCAGTCAAGAGGCAACTAATATTTTTACCAGCCAGTCTTCACAACTTTACTAGAATATGCTATATGGTCAGTTGCCAGCCCATAACATAGATCAGCATCAGTGTGTGCACTCTTGTATATTTTAAAAGCATTTGCTTACTAGTGGGAAGACTGGCTTCATGAAACTGTCAACCATGTTTCTCTCATATGTACAATAATTGTGTGTGTGTGTTTGTGGTGCTCAGAGTTTGCATGGTGTATATGCTTTGCATGCGTTGAATAACTTGTGCTCATCCTTTGATTGTGGTGCTGAATCCAGCCAAGGTGGAGCAAGTGAAGTTTGACATCACTCAGCTTCATGCCAGACCAGAGCTAGCTGCTGAGCAGAGAATGGTGGATGATGCCTCCGGGGAGGTACAGGTGAGAGAGATCCTTTCTCTGGCAAGTGATGCAATTCTCAGAGTGTTTCCAAACCCCTCTGCCATACAGCAGCTGTGCAGATCAGTGAAAACACCCTCAGCTTTCCTGAAGAGACATAAATTTGCCCCAACCTAATTAAATTGGGGCAACATAGACTGACATACTAAGGAAGAAAGGAAGACTTGTCTTCCTAGCTGCAGATCTGGGTCTGCTGGCAAAGAGACTCTGTTTTATCTTCATATTAGCTCCACTGCGACTTACCAAGATGTTTCTCTTGCTAGGTATGGAGGATTGAGGACTTGCACATGAAGCCAGTGGATCCCAAGAAATATGGACAATTCTATGGGGGTGATTGCTACTTGGTCCTGTACACATACATGAGATCGGGCAGGCCTCACTATGTCCTCTACATGTGGCAGGTAGGTCAAACCAAAGAAGAGACTGTGCTGTGTCTGCTGGAAGATGAAAACTAGTGTTTTTTAGAAGCTTAAAATTGACAGAAGCAATCTCATCCCAAAATCCAACTGAAACATGCCAAAGAACTCAAAAGTGCTTTGCATATCAGCTATCATCTTGCATATGCTCCAAGCTCTGTCTCATAAGCAACATGGACACTTTGAGCCCAAACTGCCATTAGACTCAGAGATGGGAACATAAAACAGAAAGCATGAAGAATTATGGGGCTTACCTTCTCTTCTAGATTGCAGAGAAAAGTTTTGAAAATGAGGTTTTAAAGGGTCAAAGACTAGAATGCAAATTTAAAATAATGTAGTTTGACTTCTGATCTTGTGATATCATAAGCAGGCATTTGGGTCGTGATTCTAGGAAGCTTGGGACTGTCAGAAAGTTACACTGTGCAGAGGTTTATACCCTCCACCTCGTCATGATGTGCATGGTATCACTTTCTCCCCTAGGGTCGCCATGCCTCTGTGGACGAAATCACAGCCTGTGCCCTCAATGCCGTGGAGCTGGACAAGAAGTATGGGGATGAGGCTGTGCAGGTGCGTGTGACGATGGGCAAGGAGCCAACGCACTTCCTGGCGATCTTCAAGGGCAAACTCATCATTTATGAGGTAACGGAGGTGTGCGTGCATGGGCAAGGTGCAAACCTTGAGCGTGGAGCAGTAGTACAGTGGAAGTAGTTAAGAGTAACTGGCTGATACTAAGGAGATGTGTCTGCTAGGACTGTATGGGTTGGTTAAGGAAGGAATGGAACATTTCGAGCTCTCTCTCTGTGGTACTTATCTAGCCACAACAGCTGCACTGTGTTTTCAAAATCCCCTTTCTCACTAAGTGAAGCAGTTCTGTTCACTTACTCATAATAATGGGTAAATAAGACACACAAAGTTAAAGGCTTCTCAGCCACCAGAAGTCTCTGGTGGAGAGGGAACGTTTCAGAATCTGTAATAATTTCCCAAGTAGGCTGAATACGGTAAGTACTTAAGGGAGAATAGTCTTGGTCTGAGCTGCACTCACCTATCTGCCCAAGTCCAGGATTTACATGTGATGTTCTTTCAAATTCTATCCCAAAATATTTTGCAGAGGTGCAATAGAAAAATTGTAATAGAAGGAATGCTAGAATTACTATAAGTTTCAGATACCATGATCCTTCGGGTTCTGGCCTCCAGAAAGAGTCCCTCAAAATACCCTGCAAAATGTTACATTATTTGAATTATCTCTGCAATTGAATTTCATCTCGTTAACTTTTAATCCACTTCACTTGCTGCTTTGGTTGGTGCCATCTGTTGTAGAAGCTTTTTAAATGACTGGAAAAGAGCAGGATTGCTCTCAACACCTAGTGGTGGTCCAACCATATGACTGCACAGGAGTCATTCAGCCAAGCTCACCACAGTTGAAAATGAGTCCATGTCATGTAAATGTTATATCTTTTTTACACGTCAAAGACATAACTGATCCTAAGATCTGCTAACATTGAACTTGAGTGCCTTAACAGGAGTTTGTTGAGACTTAGATAACTAGAGAGGAAATTTAGAAGTTATGACATGTTGAATTTATTCCGAAATTTTTTTTATTTACTGATTTGGTCCATTTGGGATTTATGCAGGCCTGGGGTCTCTCGTTGAAGCCGTGTGAGGAGCTATGAGCTCAGTCATTCTCCCCTAGCTAGACCCATTGAATTTTCATGTGATCCTCACCTCCCAGTGCCATCTTTCCCTCTGTTTCCTTGCAGGGGGGCACAAGCCGAGGCCAGACAAGCACTCCAGAACCTACGATCCGCCTCTTCCAGGTGAGGGGCACGGATGAGATGAACACCAAGGCCACAGAGGTGCCAGCCCGGGCCTCCTCTCTCAACTCCAATGATGTCTTCCTGTTGGCAACCAGCCAGGTCTGCTACCTGTGGTGTGGGAAGGTAAGACTGCAATGTGCTAAGGGGGATAGCTTGAATCTTCTACCCTTCACAGAGCCAGGGAGGTATATCCTTGAGCAAGCAGCTGGTGTACCCAGGAGAAGGTCCTTTCTAATATGATTAGCAGGAACATGGT
Source organism: Rhynchotus rufescens (assembly GCA_032273925.1). Lineage (NCBI taxonomy): Eukaryota > Metazoa > Chordata > Aves > Tinamiformes > Tinamidae > Rhynchotus > Rhynchotus rufescens. Next base: position 38,344 of record JAVCKT010020497.1, on the reverse strand, counting down.
TTCTCTTCACAGAAATTCCTGCTTCCCAGAATTGTGGGATTCGCTTCACCTCTGCAGGTTCCAAGCCTGGTGTCCAGCCACTTGTGGGAAATTAGCCTGGACTGGGACATGTTCATCTGACTTCAGGCATCTACCTCATGATGAGGTGACTTGGGCCCTAGAGGCCACTGGCAGTACAGAATTCCAGGGATTAAGTTTGGAGTTTTAGTGACCAGCTCGGAGGAAGTCAATAAATCTCAGTCCGTCTGCTTACATAACCCACTACAGGTTAAGATCCTCAAAATCATTAAAGCAATTCTAAAACTTTTGAGAAGAATGCAAAGTCATGCTAGTTCTGTCCTACAAATAACTTTTTCCAGTCTTCCCCTAACTCTTCCTCATTCATCTATCCTGAATGTAGGGCTGCAGCGGAGATGAAAGAGAGATGGCAAAGATGGTTGCTGACGTTGTCTCAAGACGGGACAAGTTGACTATTTCAGAGGGACAAGAGCCAGCAGAGTTCTGGGAGGCCTTGGGAGGCAAAGCCCCCTATGCCAGTGAGAAGAGGTAATAGTGATCTGATTGTTCCTCTGGGTATCACCATGCAATATTAAGCAAATGATCAAACTTCTGGAAGATCGTGAGGAAGAATTTTGATACCATGTCCTCATCATAGAGTACACTAGGCCAGAATATCCCCCATATAATGGCCTGCCACAATCCCTACTGGAAACCCCACTGAGACGCTTCTTGTCTAAATTTTAGATGCTCCAGATCCAAATCCAGCAGGCAAAAGTCCCTAAACCATTCTTTCCCTGCAGGAAATCCGTCTAGTACCTGTCTTAGGACATGATTGTCCTAGGGTTACGTAAATGACATATTCATTTCCACCCATTACTAGACTTATGGCCAGCCCCAACAGATGCTAAACTTGATGGACCTGGATTTCTCCAGGCCTCTGGGCAGATGGTAAGTTCCTTTACAACCCAGTGGGCTGATGTGGCTTTCATCTGATAGTAGGCTCCTCCCCATGAATAGAGAAGGATTCTGCTTTTACCTTCTTTGGGTAGAGAAAGAGTTACCTTAAAAACTGTTTAAGACTGTGCAAGAATTCCTTGAGAACTGACTTTACCGACTTTCAGGCCCAATCATATTACCAGCTCATCCATCATGGTCATAACTAGTAGTTTCTGGGCCAGCAGTGCTTAACTAGGTAAGGTTTCAACGATTTCCTCAAACACTAATTTATCCTGCTTGTCATTGACGAAGTTCTGGATACCTTAGTCAAAAAAGGAAATGCCACCTACCGAGCAGCTGTGCTTTGTAATGGTCCCACAGTGGGCATTATTCTCCTTCTTTGACTCTTGCTTTGGCATTATGCTAAAGCCTTCAGTGGAATTACTCCTGCTTCACATCATTGCAGAAGAATCTCTCTAAGTCTGATCCTTTGATAAATACTGTTTCATATGATTGATGGTGCAATTCACTGCAGCATAACATGGGACAGTCTTTAACCCACATGTATTAAACTGCTTCCGTGAGCCACTTAACGGTGTGATAAGATGGAAACAAAGATGAAAGTTGACTGATGTATCATCCAAATTTGCATTAAGTAAAAAGTGATTTTCCTTTTATAGGGAAATGTATTTACAATGAACTTCAAACATATAAAATGTTAGAAGCAAGTTTGTTCTGGTATCATTGAAAACACAGACATATGAAGAGGTACCCAATGTAGCTGATTTTTGCCTTATGTTCTTTACCAGGGTTTGGATCTCCCATTTTAAACTTTTCCTAGATTGTAACTTGAGAGTATGGCAATGTTTCTAAACTGCTCTGCCAAAGATCTTTTTGATGTATTCTTTGAAGTTTAAAATTTTCTTAAGCAGCAATATAACATTCATATTTTGGAAAAAAAGATTCCTATGAACTGGCAGGAAACATAATGTTACTTGCTCACAATTATTTCCAAGACATTAAGTTATTCCATTTTGGCATTTACTTAGAATACATGTATTTGGTGCGGATAGGAAAGTTATCAAACAAATGTGCATTCTGGTGAGTGACAACAAAATTTTAAAAAAGGAAAAAAAAAGCAACGTGAGCAATGTGAGCATTTCTTCAGAACAGTTTGATACAATGTTCCTATTCTGGGATATTTTACATTCCAGGAATTTGTCAGTTCTTGAGGTGAGATGAGCAATACCAATTTTAAAAGCTGAAATGCTGAATGGAACTTTCTTCTTTAGAATGTAAAATTCACTCTCCATCATAATTACTATACCTTTTAACACTAAAGTTCTTATCATCATATTTATCTACAATCCTATCTTTTTCATTATCAGGTTATCCACTTTGCCTCCAGTTCATTTACAAAATCCAACAATAGAGTTTCATCCCTTTGTGTTCCTGTTTTCTCTCTGCTACCTTCAACATGTTCTCTGTCTTCTCCCTGCCAAAGATACTTCCTGTCCTCCAGACATACAGAGCTGGCAGAAAAGAGGTTAGGTCAGCTGTGAGAGGATTTTCATGGAATCAATTAAAAATTTCTGGCAGTAAGAATGCGGGATGGGACTCACTTCACACAGAGTTTTGATCTCATCCAGTTGCTGAAAGTGCTCTTTGCCCTCCAGCCCGGCACCTCTATTTCTCCTACTGCCCAGGACTTTTGAACACACAGTTCCCAGACAGACCAGGTGTTCAAAGAGGGCTTTTTGCCTTCCTTAGATGCATTAGGTCCTGGAAACAGTTCAGTGTTCTATGGACTCCCAGAGCAACAATTAACACCACTAATTTTTCTGTAGATTCCTACAAATGGCTAAATGCCAGACATAGTATCAATACGGTTGTTGCCAGACTACTAAAAATGAACAAATCAAATACAATTTACTGGTGTTCCTATTTTTTTTTTCTAAATTAGATCAGTGCATTTTGAGAGTGGGAACTCAGCTGGACTATAAACAAGAATTATTTAGTTGACATAATTTATTTGGACTCTTAAAAGTGCTTTTGACAGAATACCTCACAAGAGGCTAGTAAGGAAATCAGGAAAATGTAAGGTGAGAGGGGAAGTTATGTCATAGATTACAAAATGGCTAAAAGAGGATAGAATAAAATGGTCAGTTTTCAATATGGCAGAGGTTAGCAGCAGCAAATAGTAAGGCCAGAAGAACCTTAGTAGGTGTTCTGGAAAAGGGTTTAATCAACATGGCAGCAAGATCTACCATAGAACTATTTTTTTAACAATTAATAACTATTCAACTGAGCCATTATTTATGTTAGTCAAGACAACTGCCTAGGCAATTAAGCAGCACAATGACAGAGGAAGTTCATGATGGAAAGTTCAAAATAAGGTGTGTTGGAAGGATATTACTAATATGCATTGTTGAATTTTAAATTAACAGTAACCACCCAAGAAAATGACCTATGTGTCACTGTGGAGAGCTTAATAAAAACATCTGCTTAATGTGGAAAGGCAATCAAAAGCAAAATTAAAGTCTCAGTTGAATAAAGCAAGGGGTGGGGTTGTACAGAACCTGCTCTGGCGAGGCCTGCCCAGGATATGCAGTGAATTGGTGCACTTTCTCACCCAGCTGTGCCATTTCTAGGATGAGTTGGCTAATCCCTTGGACATGAGGAAACTTTTGAGTACCTTTAACACTGCTTCCTTTTCTCTGACCTCAGTTTTCACCAGGCCTTCCTGGTGCTGAGAACCTGCCACTCAGGTTTGGAAAGAAAGGGAGTTCATAATGCGGGCCTACTCAAAGGTAGTAGTTTAATAATTTACAGCATTTAAAAAAAAAAGAAAAAGACTGCATTCACTTAAAAGTCAGAGAGAATTCAGGTAGGAAGGATTATTCAGTTTAATTATGTTGAAATTTGGCCACAATACAATAGTTAATACTCCTAGTTATACAGAGTTCAAGATTCCTTTTGTTTTAATTCTCAACTGAAACTATAATTAAGTTCTATTTAGGCTCAAGAATTAGGAAAACTTACTATTTTGTGATGAAGAAAGATAACTTGCCACAGGGTGACGAGGCTTCGATAAAAGCTGGAATTAAAATCATCAAGGACTCACAATACTGTATTAATCACCAAGTTTTGCGTGTGGGAGTTCTTTGCACCTCTATATAAACATAATCCCATAATGGTAAAACATTCCATTGCCTCTATTTTAACACACTATTATTCAGCATGTAAAATCTTATTCTCCTTGCTATAAAGTAATACAGGGTGGGGACTAAAATGACAGATAGAACCAGACTTGTTCAAACTTACTGGATGAGGCAGAAATCATATTTTGACTACATCTAATTGAGAATGTATTGTCATTCCATTGTAAAACTCTGCTTCAAAATATGGTAGGTGCTCTGTTCATATCTAAAATAGACAACACAAAATAGTGCTGAATTGCTTTAAAACATGGAAACAGCTCATCCAAATAAGTAGAAAATAAAAAATAAGAGTCTCCATGGATCTTATGGGAAGCAAAGATGCATTGGAAAGAAAAAGAGTGGCAAGATAATTTAATTTGCTGGGGCTGCTTTGCATTAGCCATACAGCTCAGATTTGTGTATCTGAAGAGATAGAGAACATCTTTTCAAAAAAACTCTAAAACACATTTTCTACCTTTAAGGATAGGCAGGGAGAAGAACGCAGGATGTTTGAATACTTGTGAGAAAAGGTTGTAGCATAGATAGAATTGAATGGGCCTTTGACAGGAGGAGACACTGGCAGATATTGGCCTGAGCATAGGACTTGGTAAAAAGAAATTAAGAAGAAATTAAGAAGAAATCTTTTTCTGGGGAAAAGAAATTAATAAGCGGCTCTTTTCATCAACTCACACTGGAACCACCCAGACTACAAGTTAAGGGCTTAGCTGGACTAGATGTTTCTAGCCTGATTCATGTATATGAGCAATGGAGAGCAGTGCAACTGTTCACTGACTATCAATGGAGTTTTTTAGCTGCTGTAAAAGGAAACTAAACTTATGACAGAAAACTCTTCAGAACAAGGCAAAGAGAAGTACATTGGAAAGAGGAAAGTGCAGAGTGCAGTTCTGAATGGAACCCAAAATTACCAGGCTTCATATGTTGCTTTTCCAGGACAACATACAATTTCTGGTTGTGCTGGTTCACCTAGAAAATGATATGCCATCCTGACATCAATTACTCTGCAAGTTTATACAGGAAAAAGCAGTGCAGTGGATCCAGATTCCAACCCTCCTGACATTTTATATGCTGCCAGAATAGCGCTCTTTTTCCCAGTTTCTTCCTTAAAAAGTTAAGAAGAAATACAACATTACACTTGGATGATGTATTGCAATCATAATGTCAAACACTAAAAGCTATAAAAAGCCAAAAGTATAAATACTTGTGCAACCTTAATTTGAGCACTTGCATACAGAGGCACAATATCATTTTTAATTACATGGTCACAATGTTATTTATACACAAGATCCCAGATTTATTCTGTATAATGAAGGAAATTTTAGATGTAGTGGTAGAAGTCCAAGTGTCTTGGACTTCTAAATCCATCATAGAGAGGTCTAAGACAGAGAACATGAGGTAAAGAGAAAGAGTGCCTTCATGGCTAAAAAATATTGCTCTGGAAAGCTCTGTCTGAACTTTGCTACTTCCCATGTAATAGGTAGTTGATTATAAGTCTGTTCCCAGGCAGTTCCCAAAGTGTCTCTTATATGCCTGCCTTAGGCCTCTGGGATTGATTTATAGAAATGACAAATGTTCAGAACTCTATTTGACACCAATGGGAACTGTACTTCGAGCACATGTAGCGGTATGTAATTCTGCAGGTTCTGTAAAGATCTACTCCTAGGCATGTGGGATCTGGCCTATATGATCAGCGAAAATTTTTGATCTTATTATCTTTGTGCTACTTTTCTTTACCTATAATAACATTTTCCCTGAGATTGTCTTTTGAAAATACATGTCTTTTGACACTTTCTGAAAGCTTCACAAATATTAATGATTTTATGAAAGAAAAAGCCAAAAGGAAATGTGTAAATCTATGTAAAACAGCTGTGTATGGATGTGTTACATCTGTGTAAATGTGTAAAAGAGAAATATGTAAATGTGTGTCCGGACAAAATATTCCATACCTGTTCATTAATTGAAGACTGTCCAGCCTGTGAGATGACACTCAATGAGGCAGAGATTTCCCTGGAGAAAATGGAGACACTATGGACTTTAGACATGATCTTGATAGATATACAAATGATGACCCAATATTATGACAGTCCATTAGTTTGAGTACTTGATGAGTCTGCAATCCTGTAAAACAATGTTATATGTGTGAAATATATGGAATGACTAGTTTTGCAACAAAGAACAATCAACTTATTATTTCCATTCTATTTTTTAGCACAATCGCAGCAGAGCTTGTGGGAAGATAATTCCCAGGAATCTTGTTGCCTCTGAGCAGCTTGATTCTTCTCAGTTACATTATTTGCTTGGTTATAGGACAGAAATGGCACTGTCTCTACTGACCCGAATCCATCAAGACTGGATATCCATAATAATACTGTCAGATTATTCTTCCAAGTTTCATTAGTTTTCATATTCCACAAGAATATTGATCACTGCTTTTAAGTTATTATTATTACCTAATTTGCTTCTCCCAAAATGTCCTGTGGGAAAATCCCTTTACTTCTCTAATGCATTACAATGGAGGAATACAGTGCAGATCTGTCTCATCATCTTTCCTGTTCAATGTATTTGAGAATGTTGGAGAGTGAGAGCAGTAGGATCTAAGTATTTTTTCCAGAATGTTATTTATCATAATTTTATCACTACTCTTACAACCAGTGCAAGCGTCTTGCCAAAAGTCTGAGAAAATGGAGAAGGATGAGATCTAAATGATTTGTCCAGTGCATCTGAAATTAAATTGATGACATGACTGGGGACAGTAAGTCAGTCATAAAACCACTAGATCCTTCATTTTCCCACTCTTTCTTACTTATGTTTACAAAATTTCGGTTTTGCTGAATAGCAGCTCTTGTCTGTTCATAATGTAGGAGTTACTAAAAGTACTGTAATGTTTGTGCTTAGAAGACTGAACCATTTTCTTTGACTGTGGAAATTGCTGCTATGATCTTTGTTTTTTTTCATACTTCAGTACTAGATCACTTTAAAGTGTAGTTACATGACATGTAATACAAAATCCTACAAACCACAGCAAACCAAAAGAAGAGTGGTTATTGTCAGCAACAGTATATGCCCCTGCTGTGAAATGATCTGTAACTGAATATAAGAAATTGGGTTTTGCTCTAAGGTACTGATAGTGATTCCTTTATGACTGGGCTTCATAAAACTAATTTTCTCTTTGTGTCAAACTACCAAAGACAGTGTTAGTGTATCCTCTATTAAGCCCTTATTGACTGAAAATACAAAAGGCTAACCACAGAGAATCCTCTGTAAGGATTCTTCAGGTTAGGAATATTTTT
>JAVCKT010020497.1:0-20275 GCA_032273925.1 Rhynchotus rufescens | reverse complement strand
TATGGCGGCAGACAGAGGAATATGATTCTGTGGGGCTAAATAATACCACCAGTAGGTTGTAAAAAGGGTCCCTGAAGTCAGGCAGGCCCACAGCATGTCCTATACCCTGACAATGTGGGCAGGCTTGGATTCACGCAAAGCACAGGTTTTGGTGAGGAACACACTGCCATGTGTGATCCTCCAAGGGAGCTCTATGTGGAAGAAATTCCCTTACCATTGTTTTCAATCACTTTAGTCTGTTTCTTGTTGTTGTCTTGCTGAATGCCATGGATCTCAACTGTTACCTTAGGATCAACAATAGAGTTTTTGCTTTTGTTCACCTTGGGCAGCTGCTGACCAGAGATGATCTGCAAAGGAAATAGAAGAAAAGATCGGACTGTCAGAGGAGGGATCTGCCTGGCAAAAATTCCCTCTCCTTCTGCAGGAGTATAGAACTTGTTGTGATTAGTTAATGTTGGTACTTTATGGCCAACATTGTGACAGGCCTGAAGCAGTACCTGATCATTGGAAATTAGTTGGGTTAGGTTAATGTTGCTCAAGTGGGACCAGTAAAAAGAGGAGGTATAACCTGCAGCCCCCCAAGGTGGATGCTAGTGATACAATTTTTGAAATTCTATTCTTACTTTAAGTAGAAGTTTCTTCCTTGTTCCCCATGTTCCTTCTGTGATAGATTTTGGATTGAATGTGGTTTGCTCATCCCGGAGGAATTCTGGCTTTAAGACATATCCAGAAAACCCATTGTCCTGGAACCGACCCTGGTAGACATCCATTTCTGTGCCTGCTGTCTGGAAATTTAGGGCCACTGTGATATAAATAAATAAATTCAGTTACTTTCAAGTAAATCAATAGGAGTCTTCTTATACTCATTCTATCCACCCAAAATGGCACTTCTGGATATAAACACTGGTTCTTCGATGTGCACAGATCAGTGATATACCCCACCCCTCACTGCCTGCTTCCCCTGAGGATTTCACACATTCAGCACTATTAGAGGCAAAAAGAGCCATTACAGCCATTCCAGTTATCCAGCTCCTTGGCACTGGATCAGTTGGCAGTTGAGTCAAAGAATACCCTGCATTTAATTTATATCATCTAGTTGAACAATCTCGTCTTTCAAATAAACCCATTCATTTCTGCTCGGAAGGCATTATCTCCTGCAGTGAATCTAGAGAATTCTTTGGTTGCCTAGTCTCACTATGAAGCCTCCCTTCCAGTCCAAACTTAACAACCTCTTTTGCCATCCTTAGAGCCATTCATACCTCTGCTTGTTAGACCAAAGAGCTCTTCACTACCTGAACTCTTCATAGAGGAGTACAGATTGCTCTTTAATTTGCAGAAAAGATCTTCTAATGGTAATGAGGTAGGCCAGAACATGCCCTATGTAAAGGCAGTGAGCACTGACTGAAGAGCTGATTTCTCTAGATGACCATTGAGCCTCTCTGCCAGAAAGTGGCTTGAGACCACCCATCCACCTCAGCCAAGGTCTCACCAAACCAGATTATGGGTGACTTGGCTATGTACACCATCTTGCAGCTCCCTGTTGCACTCACCGATCTGGCATCCGACATTCCACAAATCGATGGGGTTATAGTTGGAGGAATCTGTCCTCCAGCCTGCAGGGTAGATCCGACTCAGATGCCTGATATTGTGATGAATAAAACTGTTTCCTATGGAAAATTAGAATAAAAATAAAGAAGAAAATGTCCCTTTCAGTGACAGAGGCTCTCTTCTTAACGCCATATATGCAGCTTCTTTGCCTGGAGGGTCTGACTGTATGTGAGTTGCCTGTATAAAATGTCCTTCTTGGTAACAGCTTCTACAGCATAAAGTTTTTCTCACTGTTTCTCATCATGACATGCATTGCCAAAGAAACTGTGACCTACATCTTTGGAGATACCATCCCCCTACGCTTGACTACCAGTAGCTGTTGTCTTTATAAGGAATTGGGACAGAGGACACTCTTTTGCCAGGACAGAATGTACATACCAGATTCCTGAGCTAGCTTCAGAGCTTTGCTCTCTGAGAACGATGACATCTCATAGAAAGCCCGAGGGTGATTGGGGTCTCCAAAGCCATTGAAATGGACACTCTTGCAGTAGACAACTGTGTCTGACAGTTCCTTGGCCAGCTTCAAGGTGTCACTCTAGAAACAGGAAACCAAGAGATCTGTGGGAAGTTTCTGCAGTCCTGCTCAAAAATACCATGTCACGTCTGTGATCCCTAAGGCTTCTTCAGCCTCTCCAGCTGAAAAGGATGCCTACTACCAACACACAGTGACATCCTTGTGCAGAGAGACAGTAGAAAAGGAAAAGGCTGTCCTTTCCACACCCCTTTCCTTCTGTATAAAGTGTTAGTCTCTCCACTTGGAACATCAATTGGGAACACCATTGACACCATTTCTTCGGTCTGTACACCAGCTGGTCCAATGATAACACTAGCTTCCCAAGCGTTACCATCCAGGATATTTCACTGCATCTTGGTCATCATCCTTTCTGCAGTTATTTACATGTTGTTATGTGAATGGCTATTACAGACTGGCTATTGGTGCTCATAAGTGATCAGGGCTGCAAATACGGGAATAACACATCTGGCCTCTATTGCTGAGCTAAGAACAGATTTCATACAGCAGATGCTTTGCTCTCCCAGCACTGTTGTTTCATGATGTCCTCTAGATGGATTTTCTCACTTTTTTGGTAGGATACCTTTTCTGCTGCTTTCTGCATAATCACTTGTATTTCAGCACCAATGGCCTTTTCCAGAAGCTAAGCTTTACAATTGACCTTTAGCAATGACTTTCCACATTGTCACAGTGGCAAACATGCAGAAAACAAGGGGAAGTGAATGATGCTTGGGCTTTCATAGAGCTTGGGTCTGTTTGCCTTCAATGAAGAAGACCCCAGATTGCTTTCACAATGCTCTAGTTCCTGCTACTCTACCGTCACATTCATTCATGCAAGGATTAAGAAAGACCTGCCAGCTCCCATTAGACAAGGAAAGAAAATAACAATCTTCAAAATAATACATGTTGCTGACTACAGATAAAAGACTGAGATGATAAACCCTTCAAAGAACCAAGTGAGTCAGCAAGGGAAATCATAGAGCAGATTGAATCTGGAGGCAATGTCAATCAGTTTTAACATCAGTGGGACTGAATGAATTTATGTCAACTATGAATTTGGTGTCTGCCATAAAGTATATGGCTTTCACAGGCTGCAAGAATGAGTGTCCTCACATTGGGGAGTGAAACACTGTTGTGAAGTCCATCTTTTTCCCAACAAAATAGTCATCGTAATTATATTGGTAACTTTTCACTCTTTTCTCGTAGCTCTGTAGTTCTATCTCCCACACAGGGCCTGTAAAAATGACCAGTGAGCATGCAGGTATCTCTCAAAGTTTGAGGAGATAAACATCAGCTTCTGGTTCGGAACAATGTCATAACATTTTCCTGAGATACAAATGTCTGCAAATGAGGCAGAGATGGAGCACACTTGTTCTCCCCTAAGGCTTCCATAAATACTACAGGGTCTGCTCAAGACAAACAGTCCTCCCATCTTGTTTTAGGACAGGAAATCAACCTCCCTCCTTGGATGGCTCTGTGAGATCTCTGTGCTTGTTTCTGGGACAGAAATCATTAATCTAAGCAAGGATCTGGACCCTTACCTCCAATACTTTCAGTGATACCCCATTCAGCTTACCCTACTCCTGGCAAAGGATCTGAAACCATATTGGAAACTGGCTTAAATGGGACAAGATTTAAAGTACATTTCTACCAAATCTTTTTTTCTTTGAACATGGCATATATTGCACCTAGAAAGTGGTTTGCCACTGCAAGACATGAGACAGGCAAAAAGCTGGGATTTCCCCAGATACTCAAAGCCTTCTACAGTAGAGAAGAATCTATTTTATAGCTCTTTTTCCCTCTCTAGGTCTCCCAAGCTCAGGAACTCAGCAATGTCTTTGACTCACCTTCCCCTTCTGCTCCACTTCGGTCTTTACAGACTCATCTTCCATTTCAGCCGCTTCATCTTCATCAGAGACATCCTCAGCCTCCAAGTTATTGTTCCCGTTCGTTCCAGTGGGATCCTCTTGCCTGCTCAGCTTCTTCCCTTTCACAAGGATCTTCCCTTTTAATTGCTGCATTAGGAACAATGTACAGAACAGCTGGAAGTTACAAAGGATTCTGACTGCTCCAAAGGAGCAAGGGATAACATCTCTTGGGTTGTAATCAGGGCAAGGGCCCTTTAGAGTTTCATCAATTACTGATTAATTATCCACAGATACTGTTAGAAAGTAGGTCTGTTCTGTTGAAGCTTTGCCCTGCCTCTGGCCAGCCCCTGAGACCCAACCATGAGTTGAAAATCCTGGATAGTCCATTGATTCTCCTCTAGTACAGACCATTGATTCCATCAACAAGATGACCTGAACATCAGTGCTATTAAAGGTCAGGAAAATATCTTATTCTTTCCAAACTGAATATAGCGCAGTGAACAAGGGCAATCTGGGGGTCTGGACTTCATGAGAGGTATTTGTGACAAAACCTTGGGTGCTTGCTGCTTGGCCTGCTTGGCTTGCTGCTTGGCCAGTGTAGCACACACAGTTGGCTGCTTGCCTAATGCAAGGAGCACGTTTCTTGTGCTGCATCATCTCTCTTGAGCCTCTTTCAGTATCTACAGAAAGCCTCCAGGTGAAGCAGAAAAACAGCATGACTCCAGTGCCAGGAATACATGGTGCCCTCATACAAACGTACCACCACCGTGGTTCAGAACTTGCACCAGATGTGACTTCAGAAGGAAGGTTGAGACCTTGAGATGACTGATTCTGAATCCAAATGAGGCAAAAGGGAGCAGTGCTGAAAAGGGTGAATGCCAGAGGCCATTTTCAGGGGAGCAGGCATGCCTCAAAAGCAGTTAATTCAGACCAGGAACACTCCTAGACTCCACTACTTCCAGTAAAATCAGTGGGAGGTCTACTGCGATTCCTGCTGACACATGGATGCTTTTGGTACTCTTGGCTATGGACAGTGTTGCTTAATCCAGCAAAATGCAATCTCAGAATTAGCAAATAGAATTCCTCAGTCTTTGTGCAGCACGTTCTCCCTTCTTTCAGTGACATCCTGTATTGGCCCCTTCCACCACAGTAAACGCAAAAATCTCCACTGTTCTCAAATAACAGGGCTGTAGAAAACCAAGGATTTTTGTTAAATCAACACAGATTTTTGAAGAATGCAATTGCCTCTTTGTGGGTGCAAGTAAATTGCATCATGTCTCAGTAGACTAGCCTAACTCCTCAACACCCAGCCAAGCTATGCATAAAATTTGGCTTGAGCTGAAATCTGACCCAGGCACCTGTAGAAGCAGCCAAGAGCTTTTTCTTACAGCTACCACAAATGATATGTTTACATTGGGGCACTTTCCCTGTCATGCAAAAGCTTCACAAAGGCATCTGGGAGGAGGCTACTGATTACTGGGTAAGGACTGATTGGGAGAAAAGATTAAAAAGAATATTTAGAGCATAGCAATGTCCTCCTCCCCACAACCAGACAATTCTCAACCCACCCAGCTCCTCAGCCCTCTTCTAAGCAGAGGTTTACCTCCCTTCTCCACATGCATAGATGGGAGATATAATGGCTCATCTTCAAGGTTCACTTCAAAACCACTGTCTGTGGATTGCATCCACATTCCATCCTTCTTGCTTCCAGGATCCAGCTCTTTTCTGTGCTTCCCTAATACCCACTAGAGGCTGGTGAAATCTAGCTCTCTGCAACCTTCCTGACTCCATTCAATGCTTTGGATAGACTAGTTTAGGGGGTTAAGCTGGTGGAGGGATCCAGAGAAGTACTGCCACTCCTTTGCAGGCCACAGACAACATCCTGCTATACATGATTGTTCTCTGCATCTGCTTTCTAATGTCTCCTAAAGGATGTTTCAATAACTTTGCCACTCTTAATTTCCCAGCCCAACAACAGAAAACTAGAGATAAAGGTGTTTAGGGCAGATAGCCTGATTCATTATTATGAAACAGAATCCTAACCCATGTTAAGCTATTAAAGTTCAGGACAGACTATCTGTCCAGCAAGTGGGAGGTGTAATTTCCAGCACAGACCACCCTAAGTGACTGAATAACATCAGTAGTGACAGCACAGCAAGTTGGACTTCTCTTCAGGCCCTAACCACAGCCAATACTGGCTAGGGCTGCCAGTAGTTCATCCTCAGTGCAGCTCTTACCCATGGACAGTGCTCAGCCTGGGTGCTCAATGCGGTGATTACACCATAATAGTGGTCCCTTCAGGACTTGAACTCTAAAGGAGTCCTGTTGCATTATAAAGGTTTAGTATCCCTCATTGCAGGTGATTTCTTTCATATCTATGGAGGAGAGCAGTCCATGTACGACCAGACTCACGACAAGATGCATTGGCTCACTGGGCTCCACAAAACCTCTTTTCAGAGGGGTGAGATTCACACTAAAATAGATGGCTTCCATCTACACTTCCTACAGGAGGTGCTGTTCTATACTAGCAAATCCACCTTGCAGAAGTTGCCACTTGTAAGCATTGTCCTCTCTCATTTTATATGGGTAGCAGGAAGCAAAGCAAAGTGAAAGGAATTTCAGTGCTCATCTCCTTTAATGAGGTTTTAAATCAGTAAATACACAAAGGCAGAAGCACACACATACACTCATTCTAGCTCTCTTAGTTTTCCTTCACGTGACATTAAGTATTTCTGGCCTAACTTTGCCTGAGGGGACAGACAGTTCATCAGTTCAGCTCTGCTGAGCAGATCCCGTCTCAGGGAGAAGCACGAGTGTTCCTGAAATACTGAGCAAATATTCTCCAAATAGACCATAAAGCCATTCCAACTGCCTGGGGCAAGCACTAGGTCAAATAAGACCTAAGTCAACAGGAATGGTTACAAGAACACTGGATGAAGAACATATAGTATGGTGACTGCTAGAACAGGGGCAGTTCTTGCCATTTCTTATATACCTTGAAAGCCTTATTGCCTTAGCTCTCTGCAAGAAAAGATCCCTTGATCTCCCACCTTTTCTGTTGCACACCAGCAAGCCTGGCTCCGCAAGTGCAATTCTGACATCCAGATTTGTCCCTTTGGAAGTCTGGGATTTAAGGCACGGCAACCATCTTAAATCAAAGCACTGTTTATTTTATCCAAAGGTGAAAAACTGTTAAGACCAGATCTTCACACATGGGTTCCTCCTACCTGAAAGTGTCTCACTCCTAGTGGCAGCCTATAAACCATGTATCTATGGCCTGATTTCCTACTTTAATCTTGGTGGGAGAGAGGAGATCCACCTCATCAAACTTTCTGTGCTTTCAACACCTCCTTTAGAGTCAACAGAGAGAACTAAAGACTTCTGGGGCGTGATTCGCCCAGCCTCTTTAGTTAAACACTTAGGAGGAGGTGAATCACACCTCAGACTCCCCTGGTTGTGTTAACTAGCTTCAAAAGGAGCACAAAGTGACTTGCTAGAGTACATGGATATACAGTGTCTGAGCGGTGCCATCTTATACCCCACCTTCAAGATAAAGGAATCCATCTGCCTAGATTTCAGAGTTGTTAAAACTATCAGATTAGTGTTCATAAGGGAATATATAGACCAGATGTTCCAATTCATATCACACCTCCATCTATGAGTGCCTTTCAGGCCACCTCTAGGCTGTGGTGTAGCAGGGTTTAACAAAGCGGATGGGTGGAGGAATCAAAAAATAGAAAGAAACATGTTATCAGAGGAGGTTTTGAGACAAATGAGGGAAAAAACTTAAGAATTTCAGCCAAGAAGATGCATTGTAGACGTCTGATAAAGGCTATGCCAGCCTTAGGGAAAGACATGGATGTGGACTTAGGTATGAAGTCATGGAACTTGAAGCCACACTGACTGTAAACCAGCATAGCATATATCCTACTGGTTGGTTTCCACTCAGCAGCCTCAGCCCATGGTGCAAAAGCAGATTGGGCAGATGGCTCTTGGGATCAAGTGCTGATTTAGATTGCTGTGACTTGAACTGGTTGGAACTTTGCTGAACCAAATCTACAGGCATTTGTTCCATTGCCCTGAACATAGTGTGCCCTACAGGGCAGCCATCCCTGCATTCATACTGGTTGTGCCATGTTGTGATGCTGCTGCTGCAATGGGAGCAGCTCCTGAGCAAAGGGACTCAAGGAGAGACACTGAATGGGGGCCACAGAAGCAGCAATGGAGGCGATTAATGGAACAGCTGGTGCGATGGTGGAGGCATGGGATAGTGGAGTCCACAGACACAAGCCTTCCTACAGGCAAAGGAAGAGTCAGAGCCCTTCCAAGGTCACTGCCCTGGGCTGCAGAGCAGAGAGTTCATGGTCACGCTGCCAAAGCAGGTCTCCTAAGTCAAAGATCCATCCTCACTGAAAACAAGCAGGACTAGCACAAAGAGTACGGAGCGCTCCTGGATTTCCACTGTATTAAAAGTCACATGCAACGTTGGTAACTGCTTCAGTCTCATTTCAGTGTTTCTTTCTGCCTCATATCTGACTGGAAAGCACAGATGTGGGGAAAAGGCCCTGGCAAACCTCTGTATAGAGCAGGGATGAGACAAAATGACCTGTGAAAAACAGTCAGCAGCTCTCCTCTAGGATCTTGGTGCTGTTCCAAAGCTTTCCTGTAGCTTTTCCATGGCTTTTGAACATCATACAGACTTGGCTTTTTTGATCACAGAGATCTCAAATTTGTTATTGGGACCTAAAGATAGTGATTTAAGGGAGATATTTAGATTTCTCTGTCTAACCCAAACCTCCGACCATGTACATATCCTAATAAATCATATTGGATAAATCTGCCCTGGGCTGCAGTGAGAGTCATTGGTGTGAATCCAAACTGTGCTGGTCTTCTCTTAATTACTGATACTGCCCTGCTTACACACTCCACAGCAGTGCTTTGCCTGCTTCTATTTGCAGTTTTATAGCCCTCTTCCTAGTGGCAGATCCAGGTCCCACCCTTTTTTTTCTTAAAAAAAAAAAACCTCTCTAGCTTTTCCCATGCCAGCTTTACAAGGAAGTGGAAAATCCAAAAGGTTTTTCTTGTTTTTTTCCACAGTGTTTCAGGTTCAAGGTACTTTCCACAAACGGTTAGCAATTCAGTCCTTCACACTCCTCTGCTTCACAAGGCAGGCAGGCACAGGAAAAATACCAGAGAAAAAAGTGTTGTTTTTACTACATTGCCAATCTTTTTTTTAAACTAAATGGATCAACCCCTCCACTGGAGCATATTATCCCAGATCTATTCACTAAGGTAGATTCAGATCCTTTTGTTTCATTTGGAGCCACATGTCCATCTGCGCAAGCAGAGCAGCAAGGATGAGCCCAAGAATGGGAAAAACATCTTTAGGGAGCCTGGGGTCATTTCCTTGTACACATCACACATTTCTTTTCCTGATGTTTTTCTCCTTTCGAGTTTTCATATTATTCCCCTGGCCTGCAAAGCATTAACAGTGCATTGAAAAGTTGTCAGCAGCTTTCCAACACTAAAGATAAATAACTAGCCAAGAGGCAACACTTAATGCTTTGATTTTCCAACTCTGTACTAGCCTGCAGAGATCTGTCTCCATGCTGGGTGTATCCTCACCCTGGGACAATCACTGATTAAAAGAGGCAACTTGGTGTCAGTGTAAAGGTTCTACTGAAGCAATAGCACCAAAAACTATGATTTATCCTATTTCTTGCACCTAGGGAACAACATGGATCAGTTTGCTCTGCAGCTCTATTGGGGTGCAACACTCAAACAAAAGGGGAAAACTAGAAAAGAGAAAAAGGGAGAGAGAGAACAAATATGGAAGATACATTGGGTGGGTCTTTTCTCTTCCCTTCGCCCCTGATAACTGCCAGCTTTGTCCTACCCACAAACTCCTTCCAGCTCCAGCTAAGCATTCCTGTCCATTTTTTGGCAAATCATTTCTCTAATGAAGAAATGCAATTTAAAAGGAACTACAACTACTTTCACGCAAGCCTGATTCTGCAAAGTGCCTAGGAGAGAATAAAGAGGTTAAAAAAAAAAAAAAAAAGGTGGAAACAGCCAAATAGTACAACATGCTTTTTTCTTAACCTTTTTAATACATCTTTTTCATATCATGAATCCATTTCTACTTTTCATCTAATTGTGAGACAATAATTTTACAGTGGGGCAACCCTATTTAGGGCTTTATCTCTTCTTCTGCCTACAAGGTCCAAGCGTGGTTCTCTGCTTTCCCTGCTTCACTGCAATAACGGGGGCATCTGCCCTGCACAACCTCCTGTGTCCCCTTGTCCTTCAAGGATGCTCCACAGTAGCACAGCACTGCTACCATACCCACCACTGTCCCAGTCCAGGCTGTGCTCAGTGGGATGATGCTCTGCTCTTTATTCTTGATATAGTCTGAGGCCACTTGTGTGGGTTTTTTTTACCCTTAGGCTTTGAGGGAAAAGCAATCATAGCTGTCCTGCTCACCACTCCCAGCCTGGATCTTCACAGTAGAGTATCCAAGGGATTAAAGGGAGAGGGGAATATATGCTGTGTCCATCAGCACAGAGCAAAACTGCTCATCCTTCAGGAAACAGTCAATGTCCAGCCCCATCACATCAGAAACACAGAGGACTTGTAATCGCTTAGCTTGTATCCTTGTATGTGCAGTAATCTAATTATGCTTCAGATTATTAGCCTAAAGAAGGCCATATGCAGCTTTGTGGTGATCCAAGAGAGATCCTCAGTACTCAGCTGCCCTGGGACAACCCACAAAAGCAACCTCCTCAAGGCACTAAGTGCATTGCTTGGCTTAGTAAACGGACTAGGAATGCCTTCAGTCCTTCAAGGATGTCTCCTCTGAGAATTCCAAACTGTAAGCAAATAGAACAGGGCTCAATGGGCATCAGCTATTTCTAGATACTCCTATTTCTTATTTCACTGCTACTCTCAGCAAGCTTTGTTCTTCTGCAGGGGCACCTTTCTCCAGTCTAGGTGTATTCTCACCAACTTGGTGACCCAAAAGCCCAGGAAGAAGATGTCTCTTGTCCCACCCTCAAAAGGCAAAAAGTGCTACAATGGCTTCACTCACCTCTGGAGAGGGGAAGTGGGATTTGTTTCCATCTATCGGTACGACCAAGAGCATGTCTTGCAGGATTGTCGTCATGTGCTGAGCCATGACCTTCTGCTGGTCAAGGCTGCAGTGGTTCTCCAGGGAGATGATGACAGGGTATGGTGAAGTCTAGAAAAAGACAGCAACATTCATCATCAGTGTAACTGCAGATTAACCCCAGTGCCACTAGAAGTTATAAACTGCATATTTTCTCTGGAAACTGAAGTGTCTAGGGTTCTGCTAAAGTGAGCATTTATTTAAAATGTCATATTTGGCTGCAGCGCAGTTATCTCTGTTGATGTGTTCCAAAAATGACAATTTAATGGACAAGGCAGTGAGCTGGATCAAGCAACCTGTCACAGACTTTCTAGAGCACTTTGATGAGGCTCCCTGTGCCACCATTCTCCACCTGCATCATGTATGAGCACCTCCCTAATTCAGAGCAAGGCCCAGAAAAGAAGGCTTTGTAAATCACTTGGTTTGCTCCGATCTTTAAGTGACTGAGATTTCACACCACTGAATCCTTTCTTGCAGAAGCCTGATCTGGTTCCCTGTAACCCCCTAAACATTTGCTGAAGACATTGTTCTTGTAGCCCTGAAGGAAACTTGGTATGGATCTCAACCTAATTGTACTGAAGGAACTGCCCAGCACCTAAATATAAGATACCAGACCTGCTAATTTTTTTTAATGCAAGATAGAAGCACTCATATCTGTTCCTCCAATGCTCCTAAACACCGGTACTCCTAAACTAGGGATGTACCCTGAGATATAAAAGTCATGCAAACAACAGACCCGTTTGCAGTTTCCACCCACAGTTCTTGTGGTTCTTGAAGTTCTTGTTCAAGACTTTGGGCATTATTTTCATTGTAGTGGAATCCAGGGTGCAGGTGGTGCTGGTAGATTCACACTCAGTCCCAGACAGTGCCTAACCAGTAACTCACAGAAATGGATCTCTGAAGAAGGCAGAACATGGATGCCCAGCCAGAAGGACGTATCTTCTACTCACGAGAAATGCTAAGGTGCAAACTTATTTTTTATGGTCTCTGCTTAAAGGGCAGAGACATGCTACGTGTCTCAAATAGTGCAATACGAGAAATGTTAGAGGGTCCAAATTCCCTCAGCCTTACTTTGAAAGCATAGTTCTTGATGGCCTTAATGACATCACTGAAGAGGATCTTGGAGGTGAGAGTGTAGCCATGATAAATGACGGGCTCTGAGTTAGGGCCGTCCCAGCAATCCAGTTCCACACAACGGCAACCTTTGGTGAGGGCTCTGGAAACAAAGAACCGAAGTGGTTGGGTTTTAAACCTTCCCCTCCATTTCAAAATGAGACTGTATCAGGCACAGATATTTCTTGGGAAGGTTTACAAGGAGCTTGGGGATCCGGAGAGAAAAGAAGAGATTGGAAAACTGGAAAAGCAGATGGAGAAAGGGTAGAATCAGGAGAGCTCAGAGTCAGTGAAGAGAGCTCAAGGCCAAGCAAGGAAAGTACAAAAGGAGTCTGAAGACAGAAGTCATGAAAGTCCAAGGGAACTGACAGTGAAGGAGATAGTGAGTGCCAGATGAGAAAAGACACTCATATCTGTGCCCAGAGACTGTGCCCAAAGATCACAAAATGAAGAAATTGCGCAGTGGAAGAAAGACAGTAGGTCAAGGTCAGCCTTAGAAGTGAGCTCACAGAGCCTGGATGATGTGCCTTCTTCATCTAGATTTGATAAGACATGAGGGATGAATCCTCAGAGTCATCAGGGAGAGAGCTACGGGAACTCTGCAATGATGTCTGTTGAGAGCCAGTGTGCAGAACTGAAGCTACAGACTGAATTTCCCTTTGGAAAGTCCTGCCTGTGAATATCCACACTTGCATTTTCTTTTTTCTTTCAAATGTAGTTCCCCCTATATGGACCCCTCTCTAGAAGATCATTTTGTCTCTTTTGCAGTAACTCCCTGTACATTTCAGATAACACAGGTCCTTTGATTCATTGCAATAAGAATCGTGGGAATCTTTTTTTTTTTCGCCTAGTCAAAACATAATTCTGTAATTTTCAGATACTGCAAAATGAATTCATCCAGCTAATGAAAATGCAAGTCGTGTCAGATTTCACTCTCCACTAGTTTAAGCTTATGGCTCTAGACAGTCATAATTTCCTGACAGATAAGTAATAAGCAAAGGAAGAACTGCAGTCACCAGCCTGCTTATACAGAATCTTTGTCTCAATAACAGTGCTGTGTATATGTCATGGAAGAAAGAAGATATGGTGTTTGTGTAAGTTAATGGAGGCACTGCAAGCCCCTGGTCACAAGTTATCAGGCACAACATTCATCATTAAGGTCAGAAGCAGGTAACACCTAATATTCTGCATCTAAACTGATGAAGAGAAAAACTGATCTAAAGTGATGAAGAGAAATCATGCATGAGCTTCTTGATCATGCACACTTACTCATTAGCTCATATCTCAGCCCATTTTGTGGACTATTGCAGCTAGTTTGCTCCGAGATAAACCTCAACATGGTTCTTCAAATAGTTCATGTCAGGGACTACTCACAAAAGGCAATATGGATTGTTAACATTATAGTAGTACCCATCATTTTTGGCTCCCTCCATTCCCCTGTGCAGTTCTCCAGCTCTATCCCAGAACTATTTGCATCCTATGAATCCTTAGTGCACTTGATCTCATGCCATATTCTGTGGCACACGATAGACTCTCTGAGCTTCACATTTGGAAAACACCATTCTACGGGGCTGCAATCCAACCCCTGTATTATTGCAGATAATTTAAAATTAAAAAAAAAAAAAAACCACATACAAAGAATTTAGCAATTGTATGCCTTATACAATGCCTTATAGACAGAAGGACACCAGATGGGGCCCAGTGGAAATGCAAGATAAACTGCTGTGTAATGCAAACTTGGTGAACCTGGTCTAGAAACAGTTCACTTTAATGTGAACACAAACCAGTGCCCACTGCTTCATCTCAGGGTTAGAGATTGCTTCCCGGTCCTCTTGCACCTATAGTATAAATACATCTTGTGTCCACACACACACACATACACATTACCTGATATAGGCTTCTGTGCTGCTTGGACCTGTCAGCTGGTCTTCCATGAGATAGGTGTTGTGTGAGGATGACACCAAGTAGTGACTGAGTGGTTGAGTCATGTCCTGGTAAACTTTACTGTGAGATGGGTTGAATATATTCCCATCTTCAGACAGCAGGTACATCAGGAAACCATCCTTGGTCATGGCATTACCTCTTTTGGCTGTCAGATAAATAGACATAAATCCTGCAGTGAAAATCTGACACCCCAGGCTGTGCCATTTTCACCTGGTTTATAACTCTACCTACAAATGCCTAGTGATCTTCAGAAGACCTCAGAGTCAAAATGTGCTCCCTAGACATTCAGCTAATGTCTTACTAAAGATGTTGATGCTGTTCAGGTGAAGATGATAGCTTCATCAAGCCTGAAAATGCTTTTAAAACTCTTTCACAAGCATAGCTCTTTATGGTACTTACTATCCTTGAAAAGACCTAAAAACTGCCAAGAACAGCATTTACCCAAACCATCTCTAGACATCCATAGTACAAATATCTCATTTTGAGCACTTCGATTTCCCTTCATGTCCAAATAGAGATATTGTCAAAAAATCAATGAATATATGGTTTGCAAAGAGTAAATGCAGAATTAACTCATTTTGAGAGGAAGTAAAATCTCTTCATCTCAAGAGATGGAACTAGACCTCAGTCCAATCTCCAGATCTGATATCTGTAAGACAGCATCGCCCCTCTTCTGAAGTTATATTAGGACAATGCAGAAAGTCTATGATTTGGGGATAATTTCTTGAACCTATCCTTCCACAGTCTGTCTATTCATTTAACTTCTGAGCACAAAAACAATTGTGTTTGTTCTTCTAAATAGAAGCCACTTTCTCAGCTCACTGCTCAGAGACCTCAACACCTGATAGTTTTCAAAAAAACTAGCTTCCATTTCTGCTTCTGGAGAACAGAAACATCACTACCCACTAAACCTTACAAAGACACCTGAAATCTTATCTTTCAAATAGGTCATCAGAGCCTTTCCCACTGGGATTTCAGTGCTCTATAACTATCTCCTTATCATCTGCTTTCCTACTGATCAGTGTACTTAAGCTGAAGAAGAACAGAGATATTCCCTTGGCTTTCCTATACACTACTCTTCTAGACCTGTTAATATTTCTCTATTAACACTGGCTTTTCAGAAACAGCTGCTAGGAGAGAAAGACACACACCCCTACAGAAGAAAACAACAGGAAAGCAATTCAAGCTCACCGAGCAAGTAAGTTTTCGACCCAAACCAGGCACAGTTCCAACTTACCTCTTTCATTTGGTTCGTATCTCTGAATTAAGGCAGGGGCGGCAACAACAGCATCTTCTTCTTGCTGTGTCTCATAAAGGAACCTCACAAGATTCTGGCAGGACATGAACCCTTCAGCATCTGCATACTTTTGGAAGATGTTGTCTATTTCCTTCCTCTCTGTCAGTATCTTGTAAAATTCCTCTATCTCCTCATCCTCCAGAGCCTCTGTTTTGGACTTGTCACAATGCTGTAAACGTAGAGGGGAGAAGGAGTGAAAACCTTCTTTCCTTCTGGCATATGCCAGCCGTAATCTGCACCAGGGCTACACAACGCAGAACACAAAATAATTGGACAAAGTTACCGGCCGGTGAATGAGAAGCAATTGGTCGATGGTTCTTGATGAGAAACTCAAGTCACAGAACAGTTAAAATTATTATTATTGTAATTATTAACTCATATTATCAGTACGCCTATGAGCACCAGGTACAGCCCTGAGCTCCACTAAAGTAGGTGCTGTGCAGACAAAAAGTTAAAAGGAAAGCTCCTGACAACTTAAGAATGAAGCAGGTATCAAAAGGAATTTGTAGACCAAGAGATGGAGAAATACAGGGAAACACTTAACTCAATGCATCTTAAATGACTGATAGAGTCCCTGGACTAAAATACAGTAAGTAAACTTAAAGAGCCTTTATCTTTGATCTATCGTGACAGACAGAGCTATAGCCCTGGGGTTTATGTACAAAATGTGTGTCTCAGTTTAATCAGTCTTCATGCTAATTTCAGCCTAACTCTGCTGATGACCTCACTGATGGCCACAGTGATCTTGGCAGATCCTCAAGCAAGATGATAATGAGAAAATATTTCTCCCTCTGGGATGCCACCACTGGAGTGCTTTAGTGGCAATTTACAGCCCACTTATAAAACCAAATAAAATGATCTCAATGTATTGTGTCCTGCTGGCTGAACTAATGGCTAAGATTTTCCCTTGTTATTAGGATTTCAAGATCTGCTGGGTAAAAGCTGGGGGTACCTCTCTTTGATGAGATAACCTGTGAAATGCTTAGTGCTATGGAGAACTTCAAAACAGATTTGAGCACTCCTGGAACCATCCTTTCATTGCTGCCTTCCATGACCATACCATCCTATGCTGTGATTTAGCAGATCTCAGCCTAAGCAGAACATGATATTTAGTGACTGAAGAAAGAATGGAAAAACGGCTACAGGATGGCAGAAACTGCAGAAATCTGGTGAATGACAGGTTTTCTTTTCTTTAAGACAGGAATTTAACATGTGAATACATAACATGATGAGCACCTAGAAAAGTTATGTGTAGAGTCTGTTTGCATTGCATATGTCTAACTCAGATGTGCCTGAAACCTATATGATGGGAAGAAAGAATAATGTGAGACATGCTCTATAGTTCTCTCTCAAATGCTTATTCATCCTTCCTTCCGGTGACTAAATGAAGAAAAAACTCACTAATACAGAAATGATTACCCTCATAAGACACTGTAATGTCTCTCATCCCATCTAAGTCTAGGTAGCATGTAAGCTAGGAAGATAGTTATTTATTTTAGCCTAACTCAGTGGTCATGTAGAGCAAGACAGACACTTGCTGGAGGCAAATCAGGCAACAAGAGATCTGAATTAATCTCCAGAAAAGCCTCAATATCCACTGGATGTATAGGAAGATTAGAATAATTACCTGTCTAATAAGGGTACTTCAGTTAGTTGCCTGCAGTTAGATGGGATGAGTCAGTGCTTAGTAACTCTTTGGACTTCTAGAGGAAAAACAAACAAACAAAAATCCAAAAAGTAGAAATCAGCAAGTTTCTACTCCTAGAGCTTCCTTCTAACTATTGAAACAGCAAAAGAGAATGACAGCTGAATGAAGGGGAGACTGTGCCTCCAAGACAAAGGTGTATTTTTATATGCTTAATATTTAAAGATGTAGGATTCATCTGTATGAGCTGTCTCAACAGAATGAAGAAAATTGTGCCCCAGTCTCACTGAGTTTTATTGTCTTGACCTACATAGAATGAAAAGGAAGAGTAAAGTGACTTCTTCCTGTGTAGACATCTGCACTGGAGACATCTAACTCAGTCAGAAGAATCCTGCTGTTCTTTCAGGGTCTCCTAAGTGGGGAAGAAACAACAAGATATACCAGCAGTTCATCAGGAGGATTTTGCAAGGAAAAAATCTTAAAAGATCTGCTGGCCACCTTCCTCCTTAATCCTTGCAGAATTACCAGAGAGGGACCTCCATAGAACGAGGATTAGGGAACAAGTTCCTCCCTTTAGGAAAGTTCTTAGTGAAACCTTCCCAATCTCCCCTATTACCTGCCAGCAGGAAGGAGCAGAACTACTGCTCAGTGCCCACAACCACCCACCTGCTTACCACTGATAAGAAACAGCAGCTCAGATACTGCCCACCCATGAATTCAAATCTTCCTTCAGACATCATGAAAATTTGGAATTTATCCAGATAGTTTATCTCTCGTAGGCAGGAAGGCTCATCTAGAGAGACACTAAAAACTTAACAACTTAGAAATTGTCATCATTTCCATTATCTTCCTATAGCCTTACCCAGCAGGCCAAATCTTGAGAAATTAGATGTTCCTGAGCAGATGAAATATTCCTCAGGTTGTTAGAGCAACTAGACTGATCCAGGCCTGTGTGCAGTGTCACATATTTATCTTGAATCTGTTTTTCCTTTTTTTTTTTTCTAATTTGCACTTTCTTTTTTTCTGTTTTCAACAGTCACTTGACACTCTCCTGTGGCCAGGTAAAGATTTGGGCTCACAATTGTAACTCCTCTGATGTCAGGTGGGCCTAAGCATTGTCATGTGCTCAAGACATGCAAAACTACTGTAACACGTTTTACTCAATATCCATTTGCATTTCACTATTTTTCATATTTCTAACATTTTTCATGTATGTATCTCATCTTTCTCCCAAACTCGGTAAAAAGTAACTTCAATGGTAAAGGGAGAAGACCTACATTAAAGATCTATGCATCAGAAAAGAAAGATACCTTCATCAGAAGTGCTGTGCTAGACTAACATAATTGTCAGTGGGAACCTACTGAACACCAAAAAGTCTGAGTACTTCCTTGGTGCAAAAAAAAGGATGCTACAAGGTCATACCAGCTTAGATCTCCAACTAAAGCTGAACATTGTGGGAAACCATGACCTCAGACAACAGTAACTTTATCTGCTTGTTCTCTTTACCTGGAAAATCTTTTTGGCATGATAGTCATTGACTTCGATGTTTACTTCTTTCAGGAAGTTCTTGAGTTCCTTCAAACTCATCTTGTTGTCTTTGTTTTTGTCAGCTTTCCGCAGGCAACTATGAATCCAGCTGCAAGATGATGCAAGGAAAACTCTCCAAGCCAGTGCCTAGTCTAAATACCTCCTACTTAAACCATGGGGGGCAAAAATCCTTCTGAAGTCTCTGAACCATATCTCCAGCTGCTGCAAATCAGCATGGTACCACTGGACATCTTGTATCATCTTGCCTTCTGCTTTGAAAGGGCAAAACGGTGCTTTGGCAGCAGCAACACACACTGTAATATGAGTGATCCTGACCCAGGAGAAGCTTTTCACCATCTGGTCAAAGCTGGATCAACTGTATTTACCCTGCAGGAGTTCCTGGCCACAGGCAAATCATAAAGTTGTCTTATTTCTTTTATAACAGAAAGGGCATTTTGTTCCAAATTGTTAAAAGGGGATAGATGAAGGATGAAAAGAGCTCCCAGGAAGGGAAGACAAAGTGTAATGGATTTGACCAATATTCAATATATCAAGTTGAATACCTGACAGAGAGTCTCCAAAAGAAGAATTCACATTCACCTTCAATTTCAGTATTTATTTAACAGTTTCTACCTCTATTTCTTAGGCTTTGGGGGGTTTTTAAGCATAATCAAACCAAATTTTGTGGATCTTGGATTACCCTTTTAAAATACACAAGATCTATTATTGTATTGTACTGTGACAGTAATTCCTAAGAGTCTAGTTTATTGTACACTCAAGTTATTATGGATTTGAATCAGTTGCTATAAAAATGAGCTTTTCTATGTGTGGTGCCTGTTAAATTGAACTGTGTTTCCCATGTTCTTTTAGTTTCTTGGGAAAATAATGTAAGCCAGTTGAGATACACTGGAGTTTTAACAAGAATAAAATATTCTTTTTGCAGCAATGAACTTCATTTCTTTAATTTGCTTTAACTGTGGAATGAGTAAGAGTTTCCAAAGAAAGCCTCCTATTTTTAATACACAAAAAGTCATCCAAGTAAAAATTAGATCTGCATATATGTAAGCTTCTATTTCTCGCATAGGAGCCATTACTTCAACCTCATTCCAAAAAGCCGGTTTAAAAAGTGTCCAATCTCAATACGACCAAAATAAAACTCAGGATTTTCAAAGACCAGCTGATGTCTATAGTACCCTAACCAGGCACTTAAAAAATTCCCCAAAAAGAAACATTAACCGATAGCCTCAGTGGCTGCAGATGTAATCTTCAAACCCAAGTATTCAGTGCAGACACTGCACTCCTGGTATTTTTATGAACTTCTCAGAAATATGTGCAAACTCTTTGTAAATGAGACTATCAACTTTCTACTAGAAACCAAACAGACGATTAAAAATGGCTGGTGGACATTCCATGAACTTACTCACAACAGAAAAGCACAAAAAAATGGGATGAATGACTCCTAAATAGAAGTAAAATTCATACATAAAAGCCAGAATCAACACAGACAGTTTCACACACCTCACATGAAAAATCCCCTTTAGATTCCAGTCTCTAATCATCCCAGGCACACATACCTCCAATATTTATTAAATAACCT